>JADLZK010005623.1:0-142432 GCA_015847255.1 Hyparrhenia diplandra | reverse complement strand
GGTAGGTGGAAGCGGATGAGTGAAGGGGGATGAGATGCGGATGCGGCCGAGTAAACGAGGTGGGTTCCGTGGGGGGATTTATAGGTCGCTTTGTGATATAACTCGTTAAATAAAATCGTTCACGCTAACAATAGAAAAACGCATGGTTAGCATAATGGTAAGACTCCATTGGTTTTTAAGATGAGGTGCTAGGTTCGAATCCTAGGTGCCATTTGTTTTGTTATTCCAACATTTTTTTTGCTTCCTTCCTTTTCAAAATACATTAATGAAGGTAACAAAATCTAAAAATTTGGTGGGATGGCCTTTAAACTGTAGCTTGTTGACGAAAAAATCGAGTCGATTCAAATTACATGGTACACAAAAGGGTGTCCTTGCAATTTTTAGATATTTTTAAACTACATTTGGGTATTTTGACTTTTTAAAACAAATCAACAGATAATAACAATAATATGTACACTTGGTCTAAAAAATTGCACAAATGCACACAACATCATAGGTTGGCTACATAGACACCCCAAAAAGTTTGAGATGATTCGGAGAAAGTGTTACTACACATCTCACACTAGCTTGAGAATCTCTCACTTAGTGACTTGAACAGTGTGAGAGATGTGGGCCATTGTGGGGATGTGCAAAACAACACTTTCTCAGAATGGACTCAAATTTTTTGTCCACATTCCACATCAAAAGGAGGTGTGCATGCAAATTTTTAGATTTTTTACCTTGATTTTGGTATTTTAATATTTTCTTGACTAAATCAACAAATAATCACAATAATAGGTAAACTTGGTCTAAAAATAGCACAAATGCACACAACACCATAGTTTGGTTCCCTAGAGACCCCAAAAAGTTTGAGATGATTCCAGAGAAAGTGTTACTACACATCTCACACTAGCTTGAGCATCTCACTTAGTGACTAGAACATGTGTGAGAGATATGGGCCATTGTGGGGATGTGCAGCAACACTTTTTCCAGAATGGACTCAAATTTTTTTTGTCAACATGGTTCACCAAAAGGAGCTGTCCTTGCAAAATTTTAGATTTTTAACCTACATTTGGGTATTTTAACATTTGTTCTTGACTAAATCAAGAAATAATCACAATAATAGGTAAACTTGGTCTAAAAAATTGCACAAATGCACACAACACCATAGTTTGGTTCCTAGAGAACCCAAAAAAGTTTGAGATGATTCAGAGAAAGTGTTACTACACATCTCACACTAGCTTGAGCATCTCTCACTTAGTGACTACAACATGTGTGAGAGATGTGGGCCGTTGTGGGGGATGTGCAGCAACACTTTCTCGTAATGGACTCAAATTTTTGTCCACGTTCTACATCAAAAAAGGAGGTGTGCATGCAAATTTTTAGATTTTTTACCTTGATTTTAGTATTTTAACATTTTTCTTGACTAAATCAACAAATAATCACAATAATAGGTAAACTTGGTCTAAAAATTGCACAAATGCACACAACACCATAGTTTGGTTCCCTAGAGACCCCAAAAACGTTTGAGATGATTCGGAGAAAGTGTCAAGACACATCTCACACTAGCTTGAGCATCTCTCACTTAGTGACTAGAACATGTGTGAGAGATGTGGGCCATTGTGGGGATGTGCGGCAAAGAACTTTCTCGGATCGGACTCAAATTTTTTTTGTCCACATTCTACACCAAAAGGAGGTGACCATGCAAAATTTTAGATTTTTACCTTGATTTTGGTATTTTAACATTTTTCTTGATTAAATCAACAAATAATCACCAAAATAGGTAAACCGACGCCGCCTACCCTAATCTATCGGGCCCCGCCTCCCCTAATCCCTCTTCCGCGTTCCGCGCCGCCTCCCCGAATCCGCGGCCGCCCGACCCCACGCAACCGACCTCGCCGGCTCCGAAGATGGTGAAGGACGAAGCCCGGTCGCCGGCTGTCGAGGGCGGCGGCTCCAGCCGGGCAGTCTCCGGTGCATCCATCGGCATAGGGGCAGCCGACGACGCCGGAGACGCCGTTGAAGAAGTACAAGACCTCATCGGTGACCCACGTGAGAATCCGCCGCCCCAACTCCTTGTTCATACAATGACTGCTCATACTTTTGTAAGATCTTTTGTATAGTTTATGCTTAGCCCTATTCATACATCCACTTTGTGGGATTTAGAGGTGGCAAAATTAGGTAGGTAGATCTATTTTAGAGGCTAATACATCTATTTAGAGTTCGATATGCTTTCATGCTTTGATTTTTTTCACGCGGATTACTCCATTTCTATTTATGCAAACGGAAATATAGAAATGTTGGGATAACATTAGAAGATTTTGGGTCACTGACCAATTTCTTTTAATCAAGTTCTCCTTAGTGAGCACAGACATCATAAGTCATTTGCCATAGGAAAATTTTAATAGGTAATTTTACTTGTCCGGATGTTTTTATGATATGAAACTAGAATTAGAAATGGTCAAGGCCTCATAAACAGATTTGTAAATTTAGACTTCTTAGACAAATTCCAAAACACGTAATCGGGAGAATCATTGAAATTAAAACATGCATGTCAGCTTTAATGTTATCCCAATTTTCCTTTAAACTCCCATATAGCCATCTCCTAAAAGTCACAAAGGTTCCATTCCTTACCTCTAAAACGTGATATTCTTGTTTTTAGTTAAATAGCACAGATCAAAGCATAAAACATATCTCAAGAATTTCTGGAGTATCATCCGTTTGGTAGTGCCGAGTAGGACTTAATGTCCAAGAATGTTTACTTTACGTTATGTAGTGTTAAGTGAGCCAATGAATTTGAGTTCTTGAGAGATACGAGAAGTGTATGGACAGGTGTGATCCACACGGGAACTTAAACCTGCATGTTTTGAAAGAATGCTTTCGTTACACTTTTCTGTTATGCTTACAAAAAATTATTGTTCAACTTTCTCAACATTTCACTATTTCGGAATGTATCTCTAATGTAACCATCGATCGCGGAGAACGGGATGATGGAGCGGCTTGAAGCACAACCACGTAATCATGCATGTGGAGGCCGCTGCGCCAATTGCGGCTAAGGATATTAAATTTTTGCAAAAATTTTTGTGGGCGATCGGGGATGCAAGGATGGTTAGGAGGGTGGAATCTCTTGAGTGCCGGATGGAGTCGACAAAGCTTGATCGAAAGAGCTGCGGGAGAACTTGAAGAAGACAAATGAATCTGTCGAAAAGTATGCCATCAAAGCCGTCTCGGTGAAATTTTTTTCAAGGAGAAGGACAAGATCATCTTAGGTTTGAAGCAGAGCTGGAGGAAGTGAAGAAGAAGCCGGACACTCTGCGAACACTCGCCAAACACCGCTTCATGCCCAACCTATCTATAGATATATGTATTTAGGAGTTATAAATGTAATTGAGAACAATTAGCACTAAAGTTTGGTTTGGTGGCATCTGTGATGCCGAGATATTTTTGTACTCTGGTCTGCCCTGGGTTGTGATCCCAGGAGCTTAAGTAATATATTTTAGAATTTTTTACCTTGATTTTGGTCTTTTAACTGAATGTTTGCAATGTGTAGTTCCACCATGAAGTCATTAGAATAATATCAACGCCCCGATCACACAACAAAAAAGTCCATAAAAAAGGAAATAAAATAGTATTCTAATCGGAATGGAGCCATAATGCTTATGTAATGAGAATTATGTCTTGTGTCATAACTTAGGATATGGCTTTTATTCCGGAATGCTTATCTAATCTGCCTTGTCTCATAGCGACCTTGATGTTTTGGTTTGTTTCAGTGATGTATTGCTTATCTAATCGAATTTCTTGCAAAATCGCGATCCGATCTTTGGCGGGTCAAGAGACTATTCAGAATCTTTGCCACCCAAAAAAAAAAAAAAAAATAAAACTTCCCAAATTTGAAAGTGTCCATATTACCACCTAAAACAAAAATATAAGTACTAATCTAATGCAAACATCTAAATAGCACAATGGTAACACTCTCTAAGGTTGAGTCGTAGGTGCCAAGTTCAAACCCCTAAGGATCTTAATTGTTTTGGTATAATCAACATTTATGTTCTTTTTCTTTCTTTTGCTTTCTCTATTTTATTTTCTTTTTTAACTTTTGTGTGTGATCATGGCATATTTTGTCTCCCAAAAAACACAACAAAGATTTTGATTTTGAGAGAAGTGGTACTACACATCTCGCATTTTCTCTCACCTAGAGAAAGTGGTACTAGGCCACATTGTATGAGGGATATGTAACAACACTTTCTTAGAATGGACTAATTTTTTTTCAACATGCTCATGAATGCAAAGTTTTAGATTTTTAGATTTATTTTGGTATTTTATCATTTTTTTTCTTGACACAACAAATAATCACTAATAGGCAACATGTGTGAAATTGCACAAATGCACACAACATCATATGTTGGCTCTATAGACACCCCAAAAAGTTTGAGATGATTTCGATGGTAACAACACTTTCTTAGAATGGACTCAAATTTTTTTATGTAACAACATTTCTTAGAATGGACTCAAACATGCTACACCAAAAGGAGGTGTCAATGCAAAGTTTTAGATTTTTTAGCTTTATTTTGGTATTTTATCATTTTTTCTTGACTAAATCAACAAATAATCACAATAATTGGCAAACTTGGTCTAAAAATTTCACAAATGCACAACATCATAGGTTGGCTCTATAGACACCCCAAAAAGTTTGAGATGATTTTGAGAAAGTGGTACTACACATCTCACACTATCATGAGCATCTCTCACCTAGTTACTAGAATATGTGTGAGAGATGTAGCCCATTGTGAGGATATGTAACAACACTTTCTCAGAATCGACTCATTTTTTTTCAACATGCTACACTAAAAGGAGGTGTCAATGCAAAGTTTTAGATTTTTTTTAGCTTTATTTTGGTATTTTAACATTTTTCTTGAGTAAATTAACAAATAAATAATAATCACCAAAATAGGTAAAGTTGGCCTGCTTTTTTATTTTTATTTTGACAAAACCCGGCTGCGCGCAAGTTCCCCTCAAAATCCCTCTTCACATTCCGCCGCCGCCCTACCCTAATCCCTCTTCACATTCCGCCCTTGCCGCCGTGAAACGACCCCGGCCGACCTCGGCGCCGGCTCAGAAGATGGTGAAGGACCAAGCCCGGTTCGCCGGCGGCGTGGGTTCTGCGGAGGTCAACCCCGGCATAGGGGCAGCGGCGACGCCGGGCCGTCGTGGAAAAAAGTTGAAGGCTCTCACAGGCTCCCCGCTGCCGCCCATCCCGCCGCTCCCAAGACCTCGTCGGTGACTCACGTGAGAATCCACCGCCCCACACCTTGTTCATACAATGACTGTTCATACTTTTGCAAGATTTTTTTGATAGTATATGCTTAGCCCTATTCATACATTCACGTGGGATTTAGAGGTGGTAAAATTAGGTAGGTAGATCTATTTTAGAGGCGATACATCTATTTAGAGGTTATATGGCTAATGGAAATGAGGTTGTAATTGCGGATGTGGAGTATTGATTCTAGAGTCAAGTCTCAATGCTTATTAGCAAGACACATATTGTATCTCTTGTATGTCTCATCTTTGATCGATCATATATGTTTAGTTCCTCGGTCTCGATTGTTTATTGTTTTGAGAAGATGCAAATGCAAATGTTATGAATCATGGATATAGCATTTAGTAATGACGCAGAGCATGTATTTTCTATTTTATTCTTTACTAGAAGCATATATCGTCTTTTGGTGCATGGACAAAGTGTCACGGTGTTAGCATAGCATGACAAAGGTTATTTACATGGGCATATTATTTTCTTTTAAGATGTTGATATGGATACATGTATTGAAAGAATTTTGAAAGAATGCTTTACATTACACTTTCTATTATGCTTACAAATAATTATTGTTCAACTTTATGAACATTTCTCTATTTAGGAGACTGATTTTACCTTTCAAATGATTCTGTTGCCTTCATGTATTTCAGGAATGTATGTGCTGCAATAGAACTATCAATCTGTGGAGAAACGAGGATGATGGAGTCGTACTTGAAGCTCAACAAAAGAATCATTCATCCGGGGCGAATGCGCGGCGGATGCCCCGAATCGCTAAGGATATTGAACTTGTGCGTAAGGTGTTGACCAATCGGGATGCGAGATGGTTAGAATATGGTGGAATCTCATGAGGTCAGTACATGCCGGGCGCAGCTTGCTCCGAAGAGCTGCGGGAGGAATCAAGATGGCAAATGAATTCCTCGAAAAAGTTAGCTGAAATTTGTTTCAAGAAGGACAAGCTCATCTCGGTTTGAAGGAGGAGGCGGAGGAAGTGAAGAAGAAGCTGAACTAGGGGCCGGCAACACCTTTGCTTGATGCCCAACCTATCTATAGATATATGTATATAGGAGTTATAAATGTAATTGAGAACAATTAGCAAAGTTTAGTGCAGTTGCATCCGGAACACATAGGGATGCCACATGCGCGATATTTTGGTACTCACAGTGCGCCTGGGTTGTGATCCCGGGGCTTAAGTAATATATTTTAGATTTTTTTACCTTGATTTTGGTCTTTTAACATGTTCTCAATGTTAGTGAGACATGTATATATAGTTGAATGTTTGGAATGTGTAGTTCCACCATGAAGTCATTAGAATAATATCACCGCCATGATCACAATAAAAGTCCAAAAAAGATAAATAAAATAGAATTAGTAAAAGAAGACAAAAATAGTAAATCAAAAAATTGCCTCAAACAAAGTTTCGAACCCGAGAGCTAAGGAAGAAACTGAGGGAGTGGTACCACTGTGCTAGTGAGAAGTTTTGATGTGTTCGAGATCTAGTGTCTTTAAACATATTACGAGGCCGCTCCCATCTTCTTCCATACATATAGAATCCTCGATCATCACTAATCCCACCCCATCCCCAAACCCGCCGCATTTTATTTCCATCCACTTCGCCGCCGTTTCGCCGCCCGCTGGCCACCGCTTAACACCACCTCGGCCCCTTCCGCCCAATCGCCGGCGCCGACAAGATGCCTAAGTCGGAGGCAAAGAACCCCGACCGATCCGTCCGGGCTAGCCGGCGAAGCGCGGCCGGGGACCCGACAGTGGACCAAATACCCGGTGGCGTGGTGGTTATCCGGGACTACAACCCCTTGGCGGGGCCGGCTCTAGCTCACGGCGTGTGAAGGGGCCTCGTCGGCAAGGGCTCGCGAGCCGGTCGGTCCCGGCCCTCGCCGCCCGGGCGCCTCCACCTCGAGGGTGTTGCGTTCAACTGGGAAGGCCGCCGCGCCTCCTCATCCCTCGCCGGCCGGTCGCATTCCTCTCATAGCTCACTTTAGATACATATCCAGATTAGAGTGGGGTTTTTCTCGGTTCATTTGGGGTTTTCTTTTTTTGAGATTATGCAATGCGGATTGAAAATGTAGCATCCACGGCCACGATGTGCCACATCTTTCCAAATTTTCAATTCCCTCATGACGCATTGTGGGGTTTTTCTACGATTAATCATCAACCATAAGAATATTTTGATTTTTGGAGGGATCCCGCTCTTCCATATCCTTTTATGATATGTGCCATTGTCATTGGCAAATATAAGATCATAGGTAGATTTAACAGAGAAAATCTTTTGTTTTTGCCGAATGTCCGGATGATTGATCTCCGATGATTGAGTCCTTAAAATCTAAAAAATCTTTTGTTTTTCAGATTTTGCAATGTAGATTGAAAATGTAGCATCCATATATAAAAGAAGTTTGTGTGCTATGCATTTCGGCCATTGGATTGTACCGTTTTATTGGCACTTGACCCATTCAAATTTTTGACTAGTCATCATTGACACATTATGTTTAATCACGGATAGTATTGGCACTTTAGGTTTTAGAAATTAATCCTGTGAGTCAAGTTTTGAATGTCTCGAGCTCAAGCTTGGATGCTCCATTTTTTTTGACTATTAGACATTGACTCATTGATGTGGATTATTTTTTTGATGGTCTTGGCCCATTGATGTTAACTGTTACTATGCAAATGAAGATCTCGTATGAAAGAACTATACGTGATATGATGAACTCGTGGTAACGACTTCTATTAAAACAAATTTTCGTTCAAATTAATAATTTATGTTCCTCCTCGGTCATATTGCGGCCTTTGCTTCTCCCCGCCGCAAGTATGTCGACAATGAGGTCAAGAAGCTCAAGGGAGAGCTTATGGAGATGGTGGAGCCCCGAAGGAGCAGGCTTGGAGGGATTTACAAAAGATCTATTTGTTTGGAGTGCAATGTTAGTACGAACATTCAAATCATTGAGGGATTGAGGAAGGAGGTGAAGTGGCCGCAAAGCAGACCGTGTTCCGAATGAGAAGGATGGCCCCCGGAGGAGGAGAAGCAACCGAGACCATCAGCCATTCATATATTAGTCTCTACTATATAGTAGTTAGTGCCCTAGGAGGCAAGAAGACGTTAAGCCTCGATCGGTGGCACATGGTTGCCACTGAATGTGAACAAGATATTAAGTTTCATCCGTGTCATGGAGATGCCTTTTAATAATTCTTATTATCTTATTAAATTATTAGTGTTGTTCATCTATTTGTGTTTGAATTTTCAAATCTGAACCTCATTGTGCCAAATCCAAGTCGGCTAAAGGGCATTTGAAATGTTCAACTAGATGGTTGTCTATGTAAGATACATATGCATTAGCTCAAAAGGATTTGAACCTATCCTTTTTTGGCTTGGTCTCGATATCTTTGTTTTAACTAACATAGCTCTCGATTACTTTGTGTGTGAGCATGGCATATTTTGGCTCCCAAAACACAACAAAAAAAGTTTGAGATGATTTCGAGAAAGTGGTACCACACATCTCACACTACCATGGGCATCTCTCACCTAGTAACTAGAACATGTGTGAGAGATGTGGGCCATTGTGAGGATGTGCAACAACAGAATTGACTCAGATTTTTTGTCAACATGCTACACCAAAAGGAGGTGACCATGCAAATTTTAGATTTTTTTATCTTGATTTTGGTATTTTAACATTTTTTCTTGAGTAAATCAACTAATAATCACAATAAAGGTAAACTTGGCCTAAAAATTGCACAACTGCACACAACACAGCAGTTTGGTTCCATAGACACCCCAAAAAAAGATTAAGATAATTTTGAGAAAGTGGTACTACACATCTCAAACTAGCATGAGCATCCGTCACCTAGTGACTAGAACATGTGAGAGAGATGTGAGCCATTGTGAGGATGTGCAACAACACTTTCTTAGAATCAACTCAATTTTTTTGTCAACATGATACACCAAAATGAGGTGTTCATGCAATTTTTAGATTTTTTACCTTGATTTTGGTATTTTAACATTTTTTCTTGAGCAAATCAACAAATAATTACAATAATTGGTAAACTTGGTCTAAAAATTAAACAAATTCATACAACACCATAGTTTGGTTCCATAGACACCCCAAAAAAAGTTTGAGATAATTTTGAGAAAGTGGTACTACACATCTCAAACTAGCATGAGTATCTTTCACTAAGTGATACAAACATTTGTGTGAGATGTGGGTCATTGTGAGGATGTGTAGCAACACTTTGTCGAATCGTCTCATAATTTTTTTGTTAACATGCTACACCAAAAGGAGGTGTCCATAAAAATTTCAAATTTTTTTACCTTGATTTTGGTATTTTAAACATTTTTTCTTGACTAAATCAACAAATAATCACAATAATAGGTACACTTGGTCTAAAAATTGCACAAATGCACACAATATCATAGGTTGGCTCCATAGACACCACAAAAAAAGTTTGAGATGATTTTGAGAAAGTGCTACTACACATCTCAAACTAGCATGAGCATCTCTCACCTATAGAGTAGAACATGTGAGAGAGATGTGGGCCATTGTGAGGATGTGCAACAACACTTTCTTAGAATTGACTCAGATTTTTTTGTCAACATGCTACACCAAAAGGAGGTGTCCATGCAAATTTTTAGTTTTTTTACCTTGATTTTGGTATTTTAACATTTTTTCTTGAGTAAATCAACAAATAATCACAATAATATTTGAATTATATACATGTTCGGAAACAAAATAAACAATGGTGGCCCTAAGTGTGGGACACACGAAAACTCATGGAAAAAAAGAGATTGGCGCCTGACCTTCCCAAACTTAGGCACCAAAAACAAATAAAAAATCAAAACTTCCCAAATTTGAGAGTGGCGCCATTTTTACCTCCCAAATTTTTTTTTTTTAGCAAGCGCGCCAAGCTATCGCGCCCCATGAGGCCGACGTTTTAGCTTCGCTTATAATGACACTCTTCGTATTCCCTCCCTAATCCCCTCGCAAAACCAATCTAGAATTCGATTAGCTAGGGTTCTAGCGCCGCCGCCCACCACCGGCATCCTCCTTCCACCACTCGCCGACAGGATGCCCTCGTCGAGCGAGGCGGCAAGGAGGACCCAATCGGGGACGATAACGCCGCACACACCGCATCGTCGTCGGTCATGATAAGAGCGATGCCTAGGGCGTCGGCATCGCTCTTTGGGTCACCTTCATCCCAAATAGCATCACACGGTCGGCCGGGCGCCAAGATGCGGCGGCGGCGACCAAGATCCACCGAAACTTTTCGACCTATGTCTCGGAAGAGACCGACAACAGTACACGCTATTATGTTACCAGTCGGATGATTCTCTGCTAGTGCTACGTTTTTCTTTTTGATGAAATCGCTAGTTCTATGTATACCCTATATTACATGCTTTTGTGCTCGCGTTTTTAATTAAAATGTCATCGCCGTATATGCGAACGGGAGAAATTTGGACAAAGATATGTCGTTTGCTTGGGGAGTGAGGAGGGACAAGATGTAGTTAAGGGATTTAGAGTTGAGAAGAGTCTAATCACGCTTGATAACTTAACAATATTGAAATCAAAACTCGGGGTATGGGTCTAGGGACTACATGTACTTCAAGAAGAGAAGTGTTGATGATCCCAGGGCAACAACACTATGTGAAATCAAATACGATGTTGATGCATTAGACATGGTAGATAATAACCAGGATGAGAGGGTTATTACTATAGTTTTGTATAAGAATCCAGCCGGCGAGATGCATGTATTGCCATTAAAAAACTAGAGGTTCCTCTAATAGTGATGAAGACAAAGAGATGCTAGATTTTGAATTGGATGCATACAAGCGATGGCTAGATATTATGCATACAAGGGAGCAAGCCATGGGTGAGTTATGATAAATCCCTAGTATGTATATATAAAGTTGGATTTTTGCAATGCACTCATGACTCTTATAATCGTTCTTTTTTCGAGTTTCAAGATATATACGGGGGAGGACACCATCAAGACATACACGAATGGCTGCGGGTTGAAGGAAAACTTGATTACATTAGTAATATCCCCCCTAGTTGTCATACAAATTACCATTCTTTTGCGGACTTCAAATTATGCTAGCTCATCATTTGACGAAATTGTCTGCTTGGATCGTATAAGGATGTTAGCCCACCGATAAATTCTAGTCAAGAGAGCAACCTAACACCACCAGACCTGGCACATTCTCATGCTCGGCATTGGAGACCGGATCAAGGTAATAGTAATTTGTGTTCATTTTGAATTAGTTTTGTGTTTTATTTATGTCGACCCTATATGCATTACGTTGTTTAATAACTATTATAACATTTTGTTTCAATGGAATAGGCTCGAGAAAATGGGAAGAAAAAAAGAGGACGTGGTACCATGAAATGCTTGAAGGGTCTCTACAAGAGAATCGGGACGGGCAATCAAAAATCGGCCGCTTCGGAGTTCTCCATACTTGGAAGGGTCAGTAGGTGAGAACTCCCGCATTTTCACTTCTAAAATAGTACTTTCTACAAGGAAAAGGGCGCCACTCATTAGAGTGAGAACATGGAAAGATATCCATCCTGAAGTAAAAGAGTCAATAGCATGTGATATATTGGTAAGTATCTTTGCTTGTGTATGAATTTTTATCATATATAATCTATAATGACAACCGACCTAGTTTATAATTATATAATAGGCTAGTTGGGAGCTTGAGGATAATTTGGATTCAAGGAGAATGATATGGGGCATAGCTAAAGAGCGTTACACGGATGGCGTTCCACTTTAAGTGCTACTGACCAAGTCATACAATAGCTACCACGAGAGAATGATGCGGAAGCCGGGAAGAATTAGATTATGTCGAATGGCACTATCTCATTAAAGTATTTTAGGACTTTGCAACATTCAAGGTCTGTTCCACATTGTTACTATTCTTAACAATAGCAATTTCAGAGAAAAATGACTCTTTCTCGCCTTTAAGATTATTCTTCAAATCTATGCATTACGTAGGAAACGAAAGCGAAAAGAACTCTCAAGAAATCGGTCCTTAAAAAGACCACACATTTACCATAGCTCCACAAGAGGTACTATTCAATGAACCTTTTTTTTGCTTTGCTCCTAACTACAAATGTCTACTTTGCTTTTGATATGCTTGACATTTTTTCAACTATTTTTGGTCTTCATTTGTAGCAATTCCTAGACATTCGTAACATGGAGAAATTATCTATCGATTTATTTTTAAAAAAAACCAGTTTATTTATTGTTCATAATACATTGTATTACTTTTTAGGGGTGATCTTAATCTTATTTTGGTCAATGACTTTCTCTCCCTTAGGTTACGTGTCTAACTATCTCAGTATCGTGTCATAGATTCTTACTACCGGCTTTGAATGTTTACGCTTGAGTCAATCCAAACCGTTTATAGTTGAGTTCATTATATGCTGTCATTCTGATAATTTTATGATGAGCAATGAAACTTTGGTTAGCCAGCTGCTGTTTGCCCCCTTTTGATAATTTTAGTTTACTCGATGCTAAAACAAATGTCATTCATTCTATCCAGGAAAGATTGACAATTCAAATGGAGCGAACAAGATGGATCGTCATGATGGGATTGCGATCAAGTGATGGGAGTCTTGATCGTTTCCTCGATTTAACTATGATTTATTGTGTATCGTGTGTCGATGTAGTGGTTCGTTCAAGCAATGCAGTGTGTTGGAAACTTGTTCGTTTTTAAGTACTATACCTATCAAGTTGATGTAGTACATGGTTTGTTCAAACAATGTAGTACGTGTGATGGAATTTTATACTGAATGGTTAAATCAGTGTATATAAGTATGATATGTATATATTATTGCATAAATATTATTGATCCCGAAATATATGAGCGTGGCGAGAATAGACATGTGGCAATAGCTACAAAATTATGGTAGCAACAACATTCGTGGGAAAAGATATTTTATCCTATCGCAACCCATTTTTTTTCGATGTCATAAAGGTCGAAGCAATAGAGGTGGCCACATGTAACAACCATTCAAACGTGGTGGTTTTGGTAGTAATATAATGGCCAACCTATAACAACCAATCCTAGTTGGTGGCAATTGTGGTGGTTATTTTATAGCACCCACAAAACCTTTGGTGGCAATATGAGTAAACAACTATAGCATCCAGATACAATTCGTAGTAATAAATGGGAACACATATAGCACCCAAGCAAACTTTGGTGGCAATATCGGTCAACAAGTATAGCATCCAAACACAATTTGTAGTAATAAATGGGAACACATATAGCACCCAAAAATACTTTGGTGGCAATATTGGTCATCAAGTATAGCATCCAAATTAATTTCGTAGCAATAGAAAGGAACACATATAGCACCCAAAAAACCTTTGGTGGCAATATTGGTCATCAAGTATAGCATCCAAATTAATTTCGTAGCAATAGAAAGGAACACATATAGCACCCAAAAAACCTTTGGTGGCAATATTGTTCATCAAGTATAGCATCCAAATTAATTTCGTAGCAATAGAAAGGAACACATATAGCACCCAAAAACCTTTGGTGGCAATATGGATCGACAAGTATAGCATCCAAACACAGTTCGTAGTAATAGAGGGGAACACATATAGCACCCAAAGCAAGTTTGTGGCAAAAGAGTGTAGCAACCACAACTAGAGCGTAGCAATACAATCCTTTGCAACGCCTCTTTTTAGAATTGCAACGCTTGGTGTTAGATGCCATTGAGACCTCTAGCATCACCTGAAATGTTGCAATAGGATACTATAGCACCAACTAGAGCGTGGCAATATAGTCTTGTTTCAACACCTCATTGGGTTGCAATACAAAACAAATTGCAACACCCAAATGGCCATCGTGGTTGAAGGTTAATACCACGGACTTTTGCACATCTCAAGTTTACCAAATCTTTTGGTTGCAATTTCAGCTATTGCACCCAAAAAGGGCATATTACAACACAATTTGTGTGTTGCTATTGACCGAAAACTACGTAGTGAAAGATGGAAAGCGCACTTCGGAACCACGCTTTGTCCAAGGGAGGACCAATAGGCCAGACTCACGCCAAACAGGGCCATTCTAGCACCGAAGACACAACCTACAACGGCCCAGGAGCCCACCTAAGAAAGTTTGGCGCGAGGGGAGCCATGGCGGGCGTGGCCAGACCCTAGGCGCCCCGCACCCAAACTGAGGCGGTTCACCCCGAAATTTGAACGGTGTCCTATCCCGAGGTTCAAGTGATGGCTGCATGTGGGGAAACCCAAAATTGGGCATGAAACCGACCCTTCCCCTCATATATAGATGGTAGAACCCCCTCTCCAACACACACCTTTGAGCTTCCACCTCTCCACTTCTATCTGTTTAGTTTAGTGTTAGTATTTGAGCAAGGTTGAGCTTCAAGGAGGGCATGTCTCCTTGGAAGGATCTTTTGGTAATATTATGTTGACACTGCTTAACGACATCACTAATATAGCAACGGCGCCAAAAATGACAAAGACTATAAAAAGCAATGATCCCCAACAATGGCTTTGGTATTATGACAATTACTAAGCCACTATGAACTAGTCAAAGAGTAACCTATACTTCTAGTAAAGAGGGTTGTCGATCCACTTATGCAACTAGAGAGTATAACATGACATAAAATAATACGACTAGGCGAAAAATAGAATAAGATAAAGAATATAAGACAAGGCTCCGTAGTTTTACGAATAATAAATACCATTGTAGCATTTTAAATGAGTAAGAGTATCATATCCACAAGGAAGACATCTACAAACTACTAATGCGTAACACTAATAATGTCCTTATGTATGGAATATCTAAAACCAATAATGATAATGCTTCTACTCAACAAATGGGTTAATGTCACATAAAATAATAAATATGATAAAATATATATGATAAATTCTAATAAAGATAAATGATAAATGCAGGGGATCAAGCCATCATGAAATAATAAGATTTAACAGTATTCTAGTCTAAGGACTAACATGGGTAATATAAGGAAAACTTACTAATGAGCAACTATCATCACATGTTATTGCTAAACTCTAATTAGTGCAAACATCTAGCTATCATTATTAATACTACTACTTCATATCATACTAATGAGATCTTCACCTTCTTTGTGATACACGACTTACCATTCTCAGTATATACGGGGAGAGGATTACAAATAACTCAATAGGGTTGTAAGACTTGCGATCTACCCCACGACCCGCATATAGAGGGCATTTGCGGATATAGCATATATAAGCACCACGCTTACATAAGTTATAACACCTATCTTGCACGTTACAAGATGAGGGCTATACAATCCTAAGCATGCAATCCATAATAAATATATAACTCTACTAGACATATTAAAGCAAACAATAAACAATGCAATAGATAATATAATAAAGATAAAGAACAATATCATAGATGAACTTGAGTAATAAATATCAAAAGATGTAATAATGTACCTATGAAACACAATGAAAGAATCTGAAGCTCAAGTCTTTACGGACTTGGATCTCCTTCTAATCTACTACTATGTAGCTAATCTCTCTAGATGAACTACTCTGAAGAACTAGGGTTTATGGATCTGGACTTTATCTCTGGAATTCAGACTCTCAACTGAATTATCAATACTGAATTAGGGTTTTAGGGGTGAGGTCTGCCCTTGCTTATATAGCCCCATAGGATAAATCTCAACCATTGGATCAAACTAACTTGATTGGATGGTGTAGATCTACTCCATAGGTCGGTTGTAGGAAGGTTCCAGAAGCAGGACACGTGGCTTGACCAGGGGGTGCCACGCGGCCCCATTGTAGGTGCCGCGCGCCCAGCCCCACCTGTCATCAGGTGGGCCCCAACCTTCGTGAGTTGTCTTCTTTTGTCCTTTAGACCCCTGGAATTTATACTAGTCGCCCTGATTTGGTCATTTTCTTCGGTTTCTCTATTTCTCCTCTTTTCTCTCTGATATTCTGGTGTTTTCCAGAGTTCCTGTAAAACTGAGTGTATACAAAACTTGTAGAAACTATTAGTATAAACCCTATCTTCTATTGTGTGTTGTTCTCAAATGATCTATCATTTCATGCTAAAAAGTTGACGATAACTACCGTCAACAATTACTATGGAGTTCCTTTTCTTTATTCAAGTCCCTTTATTTATATTGCAATGCATATGAACTAGAGTATAGTTATCTTATTATTATATTCATAATATGTGAACTAGGCTATAGTTAATATATTGTGATAATTAATATGACTAACTTTATACTAATTGTTCATATGTCGTTCATAGAGAGTTGTAGAGTTAGGCTTAGGGTGATGGTTTGGTTTACCTTCGGGTTTACCTTTATCCTTACTTGTCAATCTGTAGGGTCGGAGTCCCGGGGCGATTTAGGTAGTTTTTTATACACGTGGGTGTGGCGTCCAGGTATATAGTAACCATCAGAAATGTTGGCATCCCACGATAGTGTGGTAGGCGGCAGGTGGTGACAACCATGTCCGTCCTTAGTACTCCTCCACGTTCGGATGTTGAGTTGGAGTTCTGAAAGTGTCTATCGACTGGCAAACCAGCTGCAAGCATCTCCTCATTGTCTTGACTTAATTCCATAATTATCCATTTATCACATATGTTTACTAGAGTTCAATGCATCGGCTTTATTAGAATTCTCTGCTCAACGTAGATTTTCCTTTTATCCTTTTTCTCATTTATTATTTGTAGTAGCACGAAGTATGTCCTCGCTATCCTGAATATCATTTACTTACCCCTGTACTAGACTAGCGGTTACACATAAATACATTGTGGGCTATCATCATCACTATGCTAGACTTTACACAAATCTGTCTTTCTTTGGGAAAATATAAATAATGATACCCTGAATACTTTCGAGCAAAATGCTACGATGATAGATCCGTGCACTTCCGGATTGACCTTTGCAACATATGAATCTATCTATCGCTAACGTTTCTTGATGTTGTCACTAAGGATATTATTTATCTTTAGTGATGATGCTAAGAAATGCCAACACTCTGGTTCATGTGTCCGATACAGACTTGGCAGCGCGGTTCACTCCAGTGTGCATCTAACACTAGGAGTAAGTCGCATTAGACAAGCTGGTCGGGGGTGACATGTCACGCTATTGGGCCTAGTGCATCGAAAGTTGCATCGGACGCATGACGTCGTCGCGTCCGATGGCGATCCGAAGAGTTACATATTTGGTTTTTCGACGCGTGGCGCGTCGGACGATGTCACATCGACACATGGTGTGTCCGATGTGCGTTTGAATTAATATGGTTGTTGGGCAAAGACGGATGCGTTCGATGTGGTCAATCGGCGCGTCCGATGTGACATAAAAGTGTTGAATTTGTTCCCAACTGTCATGGATTGTGTGGGGGGTATTTATACTTCTCCATCTCATCCACGTGAGGTCTCTTGCTCATTTGTTCAGTTGAGAAACACCCTTGGGAGTGCAAGGGAGTGTAAGAGCCTAATGAGGTTGTTGAGATTTGCAAATCACAAGATTAAGGACCTCATTAGTGCATAGAGTAGCAAGTGTGCATCCACTCTCTCATTAGGATTGTGTGGGTCAAGTGAGAATTCATGCTTGTTACTCTTGGTGATGGCCATTATCTAGACAACTTGGTGGTGATTGGGAGCTTGAAGATCATCTGGTGGTGCTTGTGGATAACTCAAGCCATGGTGTTAGCAGTTGTGGGGGATTCACCGTGATGGAGAGTCAAAAAATCAGCCCATAAAGAGAACTTGATCCTTGCACGGAACAAGGTGGAGCAATACCTTAGCAAAACATCGAAGCATTCTTCTTCCTCTCTTTACTTTGAGCATTTACTTTCAAGCATTTCAATTCTTGTATTTATATTCCTAGAATTGTCTTGCTAGAGTTGGAGTTGAATTAAGGGTGCAAAATTTTTGTGCGGTAGATTAATAGAGACACATTAGGCACAAGGGGTGAACATGGGCTAGTAGGATTCAAATTATCGCAAGAAATTTTAGATTAGCCCAATTCAACCCTTCCCCCTCTTGGGCATCTTAATCCTTTCACCTATTATAAAACACGTTGCCAACAGTTCGGGCCTTTCTATCTTATCTCATAATCAACACAGTAAAGTAGAAGAATAAGTAGATACAAGAAAGGGAGATTATTCTTTTATTTCTCCAAATATTGGTGGTTATAATATAGAGCTCCCACGTATATATAGTCCTCTTAAGGCACAAGACTTTTGATAAGAGCCCACACATAAACAGTCTAGAATTAGGATTTCTCCTTCGTTCCATCTAGGATAGAGCCCGTATGTTTTACAACAGAACTCACGCCTTGCATGTCTGGCGATCCAATCGCCAGGCTAGGCAGTCCAACAAATGTCACCTGAAAACATGTCTAGGAGGCCCACACAGTCTCTGACGAGTGGTCCAACCATCGCCTACACTGGCCCGATCTTGAAGAAAAAAAAAACACCACCAACGAGGATCGCCCAACCACCGGATTGGTCTAGCAGGCCAAATCACACCTCATTTTGAAATGGGAAAAGTCTACTTTTCCTCCCAAGCCTGAAACGGTGATTTGTGGGCCTAGGTCAGTGCCCCAAAATTGGATATGGAAGCCAACCAAAATTTTTTAGCTCAAATAGAAGCCATATTGGAGTATTTCCCCGTTCCAAATTGTAGTTCACTTTAGCCTTTATAGATACTAGCAAATTTGCCCGTGCGTTGCAAACGGGGCGCATACAATTATGTAACTACAGAAATAACTTGAGATTCCTGTGTTCCAATTATTTCTATAGAATATTTGAATCCCCTCTTGCGAACACCAAGGCCGGGCTTTCATACTTTGTTTAGATGTGAGTCAAAGACTTAAAGATTTTAATCAGTGACTACATTATACACTAATTTATTTTCGAATTGGACTCAATGTATTTCGTATATTGGTATAATCACATAATATTCTAGATCATATAGAAAATGATAAACTACCTAAATATGTTGTGTTTTAATATTTCGTATGGATATGTATATCACATATGTGCTAGCGTGGGAGCAACTCATCTATGTGTATGTATACAAAACTAAAAATAGAAAAAAAAATGAAGAATCATATATTAAGAGGAAGAAAAAAAAAGAGAATGTCTGTGCTAGCATGGGAACAGCTCATGTATGTGTACGTATACAAAACTGAAAATAGAAAAAAAAATGAAGAATCATATATTAAGAGGAAGAAACAAAAAAGTGTCATGACCCAAGAGATAGGGCCTAGAAGGACAGGCCCGCCGGCCCGAGGGGCACTAGCGCCAGCGCCGCCCGGGGCGGCGCGCCGCCGCCGCCTCCTCCTCTCTTCCGCGGATTCTTCGGCAATTAATTCAGCGATAAAGGAGGAAATTATCTAGGATTATGTTAGGCTTTTTGGTGTGCAAAGGGATAATCCATCTATAAGGAAGACCCTTATTAGGAAAATAAATAGGATATACTTGTAAAAGGTATTTCAATCTATAAGAAAACCTTTTAGAGAGATTGCTTGCGATACAAGTCCCACTAGCCGGGCTATATAAGTAAGGGTCTCAGTAATCTTTCGGGGTAACAAGCAAATAAAGAAAAATATATCTCAATCTCTCACCCCCCTTCCCCACGCGCGCCTCCTCCCCCGCAACCGCCCACCGCCACCGCCACCGCCCCCACGCCGCCGCCGCCCCCTCCACCGCCGACGCCGTCGCCACCCAGGCGCGGCCGCGCGCCTCCTCCGTCGCCACCGCCTCCATCACCGCCTTCCCCGCCCGACAAACGACGATCTCGTGTCGGTTCCAGCCCAATCTAGCCGGGTTCGACAAAAAGAATGTCTCACCGTGCGCACGTGGAAGCTGACGGTTCGGACAAATGTCAAGCGCATATTTAGGAGTCGAAGGAGATTTACTCACTTATTATCTTAGTAACATTGTTCTTTTTATTTTTGAGAATAACGTTGTTTTTTTTTAAACAAACAAACAAAATCTATTACCAACATGGAGTATTTTGGCCGGCGGATCCCTCATTGCAGGTTGCCGTATGCCTTAATTAAACTCAGCCGATGAGCCAACAATCGGCAATTGCTAAAGCACCGACGGGTTCCAGGCCCATATAGCGGCAGTAAAACAAAAGTGAACCTAATTAAGGCCCATATAGAAGAAGACGGAAAAAGAGGTGGATAAGAAATTCTCTCTTTATTAGTAGGTATAGATATTGCTTTTACAATGTATCTAGACATAGTGTATAACTAGGTGCATAGCAAAAGCAATGTTTTTTTTAGATAAAGGATTTGAAAAAATCCGGCTTCATCTATCCAAAGATAGAATCAGACCTCTTATTACAAAGTAACACACAAAAGCCAAATTGGGCTATAAAGAAAACCACAGCACACGCGGGTGAAATAAAGGAAAAGATTTTGACTAAACATAGCCAATGTGTCTCTTTGAAAGCCATCCATTGGATCCGAAGAAATCAAGAGCTGCTGTTTCTAGATGTGAAGCCACAAAAGTCATTTGGTCTTGCAGATCTTCATGCCTTTGTAGTTTTGCCCATTGACGAAGCCAATGCGTTCCTCAAAATAGGACACGCAAAAGAGTTTTTGGTCTACATTTGTCAAAAACCACCTCATTCCCCGGTTAGCCATATTGCCCAAAAAAAGAGCAAAGAAATGCAGTTAACAACAATGTATTATACTTTTTGTTACCCATTTTGAACCAAATATAGAACATATCATATGTGTTCAAGGGTGGGGCAATTCCAAAAAGTATATGAATAGAGCGCCAAAGAAACTTAGCATTAGAACATTGAAAAAAGAGGTGTTGAATCGATTCTAAGGAATGACAAAAGGAACAGCTAATATCCCCATGCCAATTCCTCCTTGCCAAATTATCTTTGGTTAAGATAACACCTCGTTTTAAATACCACATAAAAACTTTGATTTTCATGGGTAATTTTGTTTGCCAAATATCTTGTGACACTCTAACACCATTATTAATTAATGCAAAGATACATAGACTTGACTGTAAAGATACCTGAGGCTTTTAAGCCCCAAACAAACACATCTCTTTCCTCGCATAAGTTAACTTGTTGTATGGAAAGCATTATACGGTTCCAATTGATCATGTTTGCTCCCACTAAATTTCTTCTAAAAGAAATATTTGGTATAGGAGTGTTAATGATATTGGCTCTTGTGTCCTGCTTCCTCCTTACAATATTAAACAACGCAGGAATTTATCTTTGAGTGGTTTGTTACCCAGCCAAGTATCTAACCAAAATCTAGTTTGTGTCCCATCTCTTACCTTAAAATGTCCTAATTCCATAAAAGTATCTTTCACATTCATGAGACTCTTCCAAAAATGTGAATCATATGGTTTCTTTGTACAATTCCCTAGTGTTTTATCCTTGATATATTTATTCCTTAAAAGATCTTGCCATAGCCCATCCTCATTTAATAATTTGCATAGCAAAAGCAATGTATCTAAAAAAACTAAAGTAAACTATAATTTGAAATGATAGAGTACAATTTTTATCCCGAACACTTATCTCTTACCATACGAATCCTGCACCAAAAGAAGGCCACACAAATAAGTGCCACGTCACGCGTTTTTTTTTCAAAACCGTCGGATCGGCCGGACGGGACGGCCCGGATCTGCTTCCATCGGGTTTTTGCAAAAAGCCCTCAAACTATATCAAAATAGAACCCGCCGTCCGGCCTCCCCTCACAAATAAATCTTCCAAAAACACCCTCGAGCTTTTCGAAATAGCACCCGCCATCCAGGCAAATGTATGGGCCGGCTCGTCATCGGCTTGATGGGCCGGCCTGTCACTGCTCAGCGCTGGAATGGGCCAAAAACGGCCCTCGAACCAATTTTCCTTTTCTACGTTTTTCTCTTTTCTTTTCAAATCAAAGATCTTCCAAAATTCGTATAAAACCATAGGAAAAAAAAAATCAAACCAGTTTTGTTGAGTTTATTATAACTAGATCTATGCATTGAACTCAAGATATCATATGATTTAGTGCATTCTATTTGATAGAGCTATACACCTATATTTTTTATGTCATTGCTTAATTTTTTGCTCATAACACATATGAACTAAAAATATCTCCCCCACCTTAACTCCAAATCAATTCCTTATTTTCCTAATTCTCCCCACCTTAACTCTAAATCAATTCATGCCCTCTTTCATAATATTTGTTTCCTAAATCTTTAATTTAATGCTAACTTGTAGTGCACATACTACAAAATAAATAATTGTTGACATACATATAGGAAGCAAAATACTTCCCTACACATACAATGCATAGCTAAACACTGCCCATAAGCGGCAACGCCGCGGCAATTTCTAGTATTTAAGTATTTAAACCGTGGAGGTCGCTAGAGTCGCTCCAATGTGGACAAGCTACGAAGTGCAGCTGGAATTTACTAACATAAGAGTACTCCACACTCAATGTCCATGCTGATACTCGTATTAATCTGTTTTGATCCCGTAATGATCGGCTGATTGTTGCCCACGGTCCAGCCTCAATCTGTTGTACATGTACTGCACAATGTGATGAATGGAACAAAGCATTCAGCCCTTTTCTACTCTTGGCATGTAAGGTAAACAGACATTACAGAAAAGGTACTTCGCACACCATTTCTTTTGCTTCTTCAGTCGTTGAGCATGAGACCTGGTGTGCTGAGTCGTATACCAGCTACAGCCCTTTTTTTTTATCATAATTTACAGCCCTTATTAGCACAAGAAGATACAACGGCTGACGCTCGTTTCGCTTACCTCTCACAATACTACAAACTGGTACCTGCCACCTCTCGGTAGAAACATACTAAATGCATAGAAAAAAAAAATATGCATTTTTCACACTTGCATAATACGAAAGTTAGGAAGCCGAAAAAAAGAGAGGCAAAGCTATAAACAGAATATCGTGCCGAACATGTGGTGCATCTTGCTGAAAAACTTGACTGGATGGTGGTGCCCATGGCGGTGCGCCTGGGGTGGTGACTGTGGCTTCTTCCTCCTCAGCTGGAAGAACTGCTGCATTATCTCCGAGCACTCGGTCGACAGCACACCCCGCCTGATGGTTATCTTCGGGTGGAAAGGGTGGACAGGCCCTGCGGCCTTGCTCTGGTTTGCTGAATCCAGAGTGCTTGTTTGTCCATCCCCAGGGAACAGCCTGTAAACCCAGTGTGTGAGCAGCTTTTTTTGAGTTTTCTAACCACATCGTGATGTGTCAATGATGTTGGGTCAACAAAAGAAAATGGTATACGGAAACCCTCTCCATTTTAATTGGGACTATCCAGTTTCCATCTAAACATTGAGGACTAGAATATGTATCAATTTGATTTGTACACCCATATAGTAACAGTGAACAGCCCACGGTGCAGATCATTGACAAACCAGTAGCTGTTTACAAACACTACAGTATACCATGGGCATTTGTTTTAGTCAACTAATGCATAAAATATAATTGATACTAAAATGATTGAAGAAGTGAAAAGAATAGTTTAACCCCCAATTGCTTTTGTTTCTAGATGGGGTTATCTAAAATGAAGGAACTGGACAGCATCAGGGACACTTTGGCGCTTCAACATTTTTAACTGATTTCCATATTCAATCTAATAAAAAATTATAGTGAGCTGTAAGAGCATGAAAGCTACCTTTGGTGTAGCATATGCTAATTTTTATATAAAAAAAACAAAAGACTAACTTCAACTTCTCTTAACTAGGCCATCACTGCCATCTGCCACTAGGTTGCAGTGAGCACTCACTGCATGCAGTAGCAGCCATGCCCATAGGGCCCTGGATCTGATTATGTACAGATTGCTACAAAAGTTCCAACTATGGTATATCACATACCTAACCCAGCTGCCATCGGCTCCCAGAAGCTTGTTTGGAGCACCCCATACCACAGCATCGATTCGAGCTTGAAGAATAGCGCCAGCACACATGGCACAAGGTTCCAAAGTCACATAAAGCGTTGTATCCTGCAATACTTTACATTAGGAGATTTCTAAAGTAGCAAATTAATACATACACAAACCATAAACACAAAAGATTTCATAAAAAATGCTGTGCATTCGCGGTCAGAAAGTTCTACAGTTAAAAGTGGATTTTTATTTCAAAAAGCCATGCAAAGAAAGATAGTTTGTGGTCAATCATCCTTCTAAATTATAAATTTTAAAGTAATGTGAACTGAAACAAACATTGAGCAAAGCCTAGGGTCATGACAAGCCCAAAGCTACGAACTAATAACTATAACATGCAAGTACATGTATTATAGCTATCCATCTCAAGTATCATAACCAGATTGAGATGATCTCACAAAGACAAATAAGATATTATACAAAATAGGAATGATTAAGTATGAAGGGATATATTTTGTAATGCTTCTACAGTTAGGAAAAACAACAAGCTATGGGTGTGAAATAATACCGCTAGGCGCCATGTCTTGAGTTTGTTAGAAGCTTCTCTTATACAAACAATTTCAGCATGCGCAGTTGAATCCCTGAGATCTTCAACTCTGAATACAAGCAGGGCACACAATAATTAGCAAAACAAATATTTCAATTTTTAAGTTATGCTTAGCTATATAATATGATATATGACATAACTTACAGATTACAACCACGAGCAATAATTTCGCCATTCTGTACTAGCACTGCTCCAACGGGTACCTCCCAAATATCTGCAGCTCTCTGGGCTTCAAGTAAAGCTTCCCTCATGAATAACTCGTCAGCCTTTCTCTGCTCAGCATCACGCTGGTATGCTTCCTCCCATTCATCAAATGTATCCTTCAATACCTGTTTATTTCTTTGAAACATTCTCCTTTTCAATTCCGTATCTTTTCCTCCTGTTTTAATAATTTGCGGGGCCTCTTGCACGACATTCTTCTCTTGAAACCTCGTAGAAACTCCCACAGGTAATGCTGGCGGTCCAAGGATACCAGATGAGGTATTCTGTGGCATTACTGCTTGTGTTTGAGGATCGTGATAAGGAGTTATAGCACCTGAAGGATCATATATCCAATCAGCTCCATCACCACTGCGACCAACTTCCATTTCACTGATGGTCACAGAAGAGCTGCCGGCCAACATTCCTTTCCCAGTAATAAACTCACCAGAACCCTCTGTTGTGATCCTGGAAGTAGCAGTTTTGTGTTCAGGCAAATGTCCTATTGTGATATCTAGCAAAGTTGGAGTGCTATCATCTATGCGATTTCCTTTGGGTAATTCACCCACATCAGATTGTTTTATTCTCTCCCCTGATATCTGTAGATCATCCATAGAACTTGTAGGCAACAAGTCTCCCTCAGATCTACCTACTTGAGGTTCAACAAATGTTTCTGATATTTGTGAACCATGTGTACCAGTGTGCAAATATTCCTCATTTGACATTGAAGCCACTCCAGATTCTTGTTCACCACCGTGCAACTTTATCAGCTGCTGATGTTTTGCGTTGGTACTGCCATTTTTCTTCTTTGTGCCATCATTATCACGTTCCTGACTAGAAAGCCAACCCTCTGTGCTCTGAGAATTATTAGATGAACTTTTCTGAACTGATTTGTGACTAGAATCATGGGAGTCACCACGTTGAATAAATCCAAGACGGATTATATCAGCAACATAAGCCCAAAGTGACTTGTGTACTTTCTTAGCAAGAGCAGATTCATTTTTGGGTGTCTGAGAGGCAGAATTAGTAGCTCCATCAGCTGAGGAACCTTCCTCCTTGTCGGCCGTCTTGAAGGTCTCTTGAGAAGTAGTACTCTGGACATCCCACATTTCATCTGCTGGCCCTTTTGTTCTAGACCTTGACGACGAGCTTGATATACCTTCCACTATGGATTTCTCATTTTTCTTTGTTGAAGTAGCGTCTGCATCTGAGACTCCCTTTGGAGCTCATCAACAAACCGTCCAACAAGTAAGGTAGATGATTTCTCTAATCGAGCAGCTGATTCTAGCATGCTTTCCTTGACAGACTGTCTGGCACTTGAACCACTTGGTAAACTATCTCCTCCAGTTCCAGTAGTATCACTCCTTACTTCTTGGTCATAGCTTCCCATTGTTGCTGTTTGTTGTCCCATATCCACATTAGTCATAGATGATGCCTTTTCGGTGCTTTCTATGAGCAAACCAGTAATGTTTTTGTCCTCGGAGATCTTGCTGGTGTCTGCCTGCTGCCAGATCAAATCCATGTTATGATGTGTATCCAGAGAGGACTCAGGAAAAATACTTCTTGCTTCATCATCTTGTTCTGTATTAGAAATTTGTGTAATTTGCTGACCATTCTTGCCTTGTCTCTCCCTTGACCAATGTACAGTTGATGCGTTATGAACTTGATTGCCATTTCTAGTCACAGGACCTTGTGAACGGCTAACTGTAGCATCACTAGCATGGATCCTAGCAAAGTCAACTTGTTCTTTCATACTGCCAATTGCTACAGCTGAAGGTGATTGAAATGGGTTATCAATTCTGGTTTGGAGATGACTGCCTGAAGTGCTCTCTACAACAGCATTACTAGCATTGGCAATATTAAGTTCAGCTTGTTCTTGATTTTCCCTTTTGTTGTCAGCAATATTAGTTAATGGCTTTGAGTGATCATACAATCCAGTCTCAAGATGAATTTGTGAACCCTTAACCATGGCACTATCATTAGCAGAGATCTTATTTTGGTACCCTTCCTTTTCCTGGCTTGTTCTGTTAATGAAATCCATACTGGAAGATGAGTTCATGTCTGACCTAGTTTCCAAGTGACTTTGTGAACTCCTAGATGTGGAAGTATCACTAGCATGGATCTTTGAAATATCAACATGTGTAATATTCTGCACATCTATATCCGTTTAGGTGTATCACTTGTTGGTTTACAATCCTCTTCTTATCTCTTGTAACATGAGTTATATTCTGTAAGGAAGTAGAACTGTCAGCAATGTCCGTCTGGTTTATTTCATTATAATTTCTCAGTGAGTGGGAGGCCCTGTTGACATTGCGACTGCTATCAATTGTTACATTGAGGTTCTCTGAGTTTTTCCTTGAATCAGTGACTGAGAGCAAGTTCTGATTCACCTCATTATGCTGATCAACTTGTCTTCTACTGTCACTAGCCATCTTCACAGAATTTTGAACAGAAGAAGACGTATTCTTAGTGTAGTTTTCTCTATCATCCTGATGATAGCGCTGTGCTCTTGAATCTTGTTCAGTGCTATTATCTTGGACTTCTGATATCTCCATTATCTTCTGTGAGCTCTTCCTTGAACCATCCTTATGTACTGCAGCTTGCTGATCAGCATTGCTACTGTGCTTTAAAATGGATGTGTTCTTTGAACTGGATGTAAACCTAGTATCATCCTCCGTTATAAACTTGTCATCTTGTCTTCCTATCCTAGAATCTCTTACTCTCACAAACTGCGTGTCATCATAATCATATCTCTCTCTCTCATCATTTGACCAACCAGTTGAACGTCGTCGGCCCCTCTCTTCAGATATCTGCTCAGTTTGTCGACCTACATTGTCACGCCACCTCACACTTGAGGCTGAATTCTCCTTCGTATGTCTAGCATCGAATGTGCACCTAAAGTTTGAAGCCCTCTTTGAATCATCCTCATGCAATGAAGATGCTCCTGCTGACTTTTGAGATCTCACCCCAGAGTAGTACCTTCGGTCAGTAAGATCTTGCTCATCGTAGTCAATCTCTTTGTCATTCCAATGACATGATCTCAAGAGTGAAACATCCTCCCTATCTGTATCTTCACTTGTTCTCTGGTGCCGTGAAACATATCTTTGGTCATTGCCATGGCGCCTACCTTCTCTCCTCATCTCAACCTTATCGTCAATCTCAAAATCCCTACTCTCTCTTCTCCGATCAAATTTTCCTGAATCCTCTGCATACCGACCAGCCCTCCTGACATCGACCACATCATCAGAGTTAAAATCCCTCCTTTCTCTCCTGCGGTTATATTCCCTGCCATCATCATTGGATACAAAATTCCTCATATCCCTCCCTTCCCATCTCTGCCTTCGCCGCCCCAAGTCACAATCATCCTCATCATCATAGTACTCACTTCGCTGCCGCCGCCTCCGGTCAGAATCTCTGAAACCATGACGGCCCTCATCCAGATCGCACCTCTCTCTACGCCGGCCACTGTACACATCCTCACCGCTGCAATAGCTTTCTAGGCCCTTCCTCCGACAGCAGTCCCTACAATGACCAACCCCATCATCATCTTCCCATCTCCTACTGAAACGCATCCCACCTACCTCCAATCCACCATAACCGCAGTCCTCGTCATCCTCCTCCCAATCATCAAGGCATTCCGTCGAAGACCTTCCGTGCAGCCACTGGCCGCCCTCGTACTCCCACACCTCCTGCCGCATCGCCCTCCCCACCAACCTCGGCACATCCCGGCGTACGCTACCAGCTCCAAGCAAGGTCCGACCCCCGGAACTGCCGCAACGACACTCGGGCGGTTTCAATCGCCGGCGGCCCGCCCTAAGATCCGGCCTCCCAGCGCCACTCCCACAGCAGCGGCACCGCGCGCGCCTCCGCCTGACAACACACTTGTCCAGCCAGCTGCCTCCCACTACCGCCGTCGCGGCAGCAGCGTATGGGCGCTCGCCGGCGGCAGCATCGGTGCGGATACGGGTGCGGCGGCGGCGGCGGGGGCCGGAGCCGCGCGGAAAGGAGCAGGAGGTGGGCCGAGTGGCGGAGCAGGTAGCCGTCGAGCAAGAAGCGTGGGGCGAGGTACGGGCTCTGCGCGATGAGCTCGTTGTGGTGGTGGTGGCGGTGGCTGTGCTCGTCGGCGTCGTCGCGATGGCAGAGGGGGAAGGGGGGGTGGTGGAAGTAGGAGTAGGAGGAATGGGCGTGCAAGGATGGCTTCGCGGCCCTCAGCGCGAAGGCGGCCGCGGAGTAGGAGCTGTACATGGCAGCGGCCGGCGGCAGCTGCCTTGTGACTCTGGTTCCGGCGACGGCCGGAGTGTAGCAGGGGGTTTTGGATGGGATGCAGCTGGAAGTGTGTGTTCGTGTGTGCCCGTGTTAGAAAAGCTGTGGAGATGTGGCAGGGATTGACGTGGATTTGCGTCGGCTCGGATCGCTGGAGCTGTCCGCCTCGGGCGCGAGGCCACCGTGGACAAGAGAGAAAATGAGACCGTGAGACCGCGTGGCGTGAGGCCGCCGCCCACCTCAGCCGACGCGAGCTGGCGGCGGCACATCTTTAAATTAAATAAAAACAATTAAGCTTCAAACTTGCACAAATTACAATACAAATAGGTCGAACACCATTCTACTTTCTCATAAAAATTAATTACTAGGTGAATATCCCACACGTAGCTGCAGGGATTCCAGATAATTTAAAAAAAATTAGACTATTTATATTTACAGTTATATGAATCAAATTATTTTAAATTAGATGAATTGTTTGACACATCACCGTGGATAACTAAATGTATGGTAGTGGATGAAAACAAACTATCGTAATTACATGTGCTAGTTGGCTATAATTGCAACTTCTAATGGATTGTTTATTTGGATAGCTTGCATGTCAAAAGAATTTATTAATGGCATCTATATCTTTATAGGGGTATAAGATTACCTGTTTGCTTGAGCTTATCAGTCCAGTTGATCGGTCATAGTAAAATACTTTTTCTCAAGCGAATAGGAAAATACATGTGCAGATACCATCCAGCGAACATACACACTTTCCAAGGGACATGTAAGTCTTACAGTATATCACATCCATCAACTTCGCTAGCGCCTTGAACCGGTCTTATAAGTAATCGTACTATAACAATTCTAGAAGTCATCCTGATCAATGAGAATAAGTACATGTATTCACAACAGAGGTTTTTTATCAATATGGTATGACATAGGAATTTTGAAGGATCCAAATCCTATAGGAAAGAACCCTATGATGCCCTTTGGATCAAAGGAATGTTTCCTACCAAATCCTATAAAATTTTAGAGGAAATCTAACATGAGGTCCAACCTCTTGGAAACTTTCCTTTGTGTCTATCTCTCTCTTCTAATTCCTATGTTTCTCCCAAGCTCTAGCCAAAGGCCATTTAATGCAACTTTCCTTGGTTTCAAATTCCATAGAATTAGAGAAGCATGCCATCTCAATTCCTAAATTTTTCCTTTTCCTATCCTTTACCTATCTTGTAATCCAAAGGGGGCCTAAATGGTTTCGTTCCTAGAGACGAGTTCAGCATAGTGAATAAAAAAATATATACTTGCTCTATGGTTTTCTCTGTTCATCGCATATAGTGGGATAAATCTAGTATAGTGGGATAAATCTAGTACAAAAATAATACATAACTAAGCATGACTACTGTAATTAATTTGAGGGAGAAAAGTGGGATGTAGTCTAACTTCATTCCAAATCTTTATTTGTAATTCCTTCGGCAACACGCGAGGCATGCTTCTAGTTATGGTCATGTGCCGTCAAGAGGGGACCCAAAAGTCACAACCCTAAAAGGTCGGCCCAGTAGCCCAGGAGGGGAGGGGGGGCACGCGCCCGCCGCCACCTGCCGTCATCGCGTCGTTTGCTTCCTCATTAAGTAATATTATTTAGGGATAAATAGGAATAGATTAGGAAATAAAGGAAATCTACTTCTCATGCAAGTCTTCCCGGGACTATAAATACAAGGGAGATGTAATCAGTTGGATCAAGAAGAAAAATAAAGGGGTAACACCCAACAGCTTCACTCTCCAACCCTAGGCTCTCTCTCCCTCGCAAGACGTGCGTCGCCGCCCCTACACCACCGCCGCCATCGTCACGCCGCCCGCCGTCCGCGTGTGCCGCGCGCGCGCCGCCGCGTCGCCGCCGCCCTCGTCGTCCCCCCTCACCGCCGCCCGGCCGCTGCTCGTCATCATCGTCGTCTCATACCTCGCCGTTCTTCATCGACCCTCACGTCATCCACGCCATCACGTCGTCGATGGCTTCTGACGACCACCCCCCAGTGCATGGACAATCGCGTTCATGGAGGAGCTCCGCAGAATCTTCGACGACTACGAGTAGGCTTACAACATGCTTCCACGGACAACGACAACGCCGCCCTCCACATCTGAAATCTCTATGTTTGGTTTTGGAAATTGATGACACACTTGTTGGACTAATCCTTTGCTCTAAGTGTGACTTATGAGATAGGATTATGTGGATGACAAGGAGCATTATGATCATGAACATGGATGACATTGGTGGACATGGTGGATCGTCAAGCTCGGTGATCGGCTTGAGAGGAACCCGGGAGATCAAGGCAAAGGTATACTTGATAGGGTTTTCCTTTCGGTGATCAAGACACGATAGAGTGTGTGATCACATTATAGGATAGATGGCCGACTATCAAGAGGGGATGCCGCAACAATCCTTTGGTGAAGTGCTTCTAGGTCCAATTGACTTGCATATTGCATTTAGGACAATGAGAGCACTAACTTCGTTCTTGCCTAACCTATCGACATGCTAACATACATGATAACGTGATCATCTTCGACGTATTGGCAACATATGGCAAGAGGCGAAGCAAGGTTGAAGCGAAGGCGACAACAAATTTGAAGAACACGCTGTTTCGTTGGCGACCGGACGCGACGCCGGAGGCTGACGGGACGCGACCGACCGACGGCCGTCCGGCAAGGCCGCGGCGAGCATGTTTCGGCCGTTTTGGCCTGGCCGCGACCGGACCCTCGACCGGATGCTTTCGGTCTTGACCGGGCGCATGGACCGGATCCACGGAGAAGCTTGTCGCCTATGGGGCCAAGGGGTGTGTCGGTTGTGACCGGACGCACGAAATGGTGCGACCGGACTCACTGGTGAGTCCGGTCAGTGCGTCCGGTCGATGCGCAGAATACCCATTTCAAAGCCCAACGGCTCCATTTCGAGAGGAGCTCTATATATACCCATTTGGCTGGTTCATTTGGGTCTCTCTTGGACATTTGAACACTATAACTTGCTAGTGAGCTTGTGAGACTCCTCTCCACTCATCTCTCCATCCCTAACTCGAATTCTTGGTGAGATTGAGAGTGATAGAAGTGCATTGCTTGCATCGGTTGCATCTAGAGGCACTTCATCCTTGGAGAAGCCGTGGGATCTTGTTTCTCTTAGGAATTTGCTTGGTTCCCTAGCGGCTTGGAGCAAGAGGCGGTGTTGAGCTCGATTGGAGCTTGTTCGAGGCCACACCGGTGGATTTGTGAGGGGTCGTTCCTTACCCCGCGGGAGATTCGCGAAAGGAGCACTAGTGGATTGCTCGTGGCTTGTTGGACCCTCTCTTGTGATCGTTTGCTTGAGCTCCCACCGGGGATTTGGCACCGGCCATTAAGCTTAGCAACCGTCAAGTGAGTGTGTCGCCACAACGGGGACTAGCGTGTCGGCAAGCACGTGAACCTCGGTGAAAAATCATCGTGTCACTTGTTCTTGCTCGTTGGAGATTTCTCGGTGATCACGGTGATTGGCTTCCACCTCTACACTCCGCGGTGGTATTGTATTCTAGCTCTCCTTTGCATTACTTGATTAGTATATCTTGTTAGGGAGCTTTGCTAGTTTGCTTGTTAGGTTGTGTAGCTTGTTAGTTTGCTTAAGTCTTGCTAGTTCATAGTGTTTGAATTAGTTAGCATATATTGTTCACCTAGGAGTAATCTAGCAACCTAGTCCTTGAGTGTATTTAGAGATTATAGAATTGCTAGAATTGATAGGAGGCTTGCATAGCTAGTTGAAGCATTGCTCATTTGCTACGCCATCTTATTTACTAACCGCCTTGCTTAGTTGTTCGTAGAATTTTTTTTAATAGGCTATTCAAACCCCCTCTCTAGCCATTAGGACCTTTCAACATCCACGACGAACTGGTGGCCACGCCAGCAGCAACACCGCAACATACGGCCATGTTGTTCGACGTACGCGCCTTCGACATCATCTCGGCCACCACTAACGATGTCCCTGCCATAGGTGCCGCCGACGGTGACGATGCTCCCCCAGGCGCCGTCGACGTCACACCCTCCACGATCATCGACGCTGCATGCAACGTACACGCCTACCCCGAGGATGCCACAGCTATCGCGGCTCAAGTCAGATCAGATCAGGAGGCCACCACCGACGTCCACCATCTGCTCGACGAAAAGCCTACCCAACTACATCAACGTCAGGAGGCTCCAATAATGGCACAGATAAGTTCCATCACCAACGATTTTGCCAAGAGGAACGCCAGCAACGACGACAACAACTCCAACATCCTCGACGTTACCATCGACGTCGACCACCACGATGTCCCCCACATGGGCGCCATCGTGGATGAAAACACCGACGCTCCCACAGGCGCCGCTGACGAGACAGTCGTTCACTCGTCGAACTTCGACGACAAGATCAATCTGCCAAACCCAGTGGACATGTCAACATCCACAATGGCGGAGAACACAATCAAGCAAGCTGCATATCTGTTCCCTGCTTCAACACTTGCAAGTGCATTGTGGGCACCCTCACTCCTAGCAATTGGACTCCTGATGACACCGGCACCAGCTATGGCGCAAAAGGCCCCCCTAGCAGCACCACGACAACGGAACATCAGCTCCACCAGAGACACGAGGTATGCCGCTATCCACCTAATAATAGCGGTACTTCTCTGGTTCATCTGCATGCCAAGCAAGGTGCCACTTGAGGACGGGAACGCTGTAGGATCTGATGGAAGCCTAGAGGGGGGGGGTGAATAGGCTGACCCCCAAAAATCGACCTGTCAAAACTTAATCGCGCTGTCAGTAAAGAGAGGCGCGGCATTGCCGCGTAATGGCACGGCACTGCCGCGTGAAACTGAATGACAGAGACAGAGACAGAGAGAGGACGACTGTCGGAGCAGCAGGGCGCGGCACTGCCGCGTCCACGAACGACACTGTCGCGAGTCACTTCACAGAAGTGACCTCAAGGTGAATCTGAGACCTGTGAGTGTAATGCTCGAGATTCACACTTGTTCCTACACACAAATACTTCACAGAGGAATAGCCAAATAGGACAGAAATGCAACAACAAAGTAGATCGGGCGAAACCCTAACTCACAAGAGTATAAATGCAAGAATGTAAAGAACACAAGTGATACAAGGATTTATCTCATGGTTCGCCGTCGCCACACAGGCTGGGTTACCTCCACGCTGTTGAGGTTGCCACACAAGGCTTAGCTTGCCCACCGGCTAGCTTTTTCCCTCGTTCACAAGTCTAGAGAGTTAACCCTAGAGATGTGGGGTAATGTATTGATTTTGTGTGAGGTTACAAACCTCCCAAGGCTGCCACACGAAGGGGGCAAGCTCAAGGGCGACGCCTAGCCGTCTAGGAGCAAGCTCCAAGAGTAAAGAACCCTAGGGTTCCAGCCAAACGTGAACCAAATGCTCTTTTGAGTGGGGGAAGTAGTAGATCCGGTCTCCAATCGAAGTTTGCTGCTTTTTTCCTCAAAAATTTGTGGTGGGAAGTGAGGGATTGAGTGTGGAGCTCAAAGTGCTTCAATGGAGGAGTGAGAGAGATCAAGAGGTGAGAGCTGGCTGTTCTGCTTGAGGAAGAAGATAAAGTGAGCCAGATGACCGTTGTGGGAGGGGTAGGAATGATATTTATACCCAACGGACCCAACGGTCGGAATTAAGTGTGGCACTACCGCACTTAACACGCGGCACTGCCGCGCCAGCCTGACAGCAGAGAGTGAAACACGTTGTTTTATTGGCTGATCAGGCTTGGAGTTGTGTTTTGTGGCTGGATTGAAGTTTTGATCATTTAGTCCACATGTAGCCAAGAGTCCTAGGATCCCTCTTGATAGTCCGGCATTTCCTAAACTCAAGATTCAAAATATGAAATAATTTAAACGTCTCGATCCGGAAACACCACCATCTAGCTTATGAGGCACCTTTAGACCTGTACATCAACTCCTTATTTTATTCCCTGCATATCATCTTCGCAAATCTCATTAGTTCCCTAATTCGGTGGTCATCAACGCCAAAACCCACTTAGAGCTTGATTGCACTTACAAACGCCTACACACGATGTCTTCCTTGCCACTTCAAGTTGCCAAGTTACGTCGACACTACCAGCAACCGCGAGCAACCTCGACAGGGTGATGACATGATCGACTACATCTACGCCCTCAACGACATCAACGGCTTGTATGACTACACCAACGAGCTATGCAACAAGCCTTATGTTATTGTGCACCAGGAGGCGCCCTACACAGGGAGCATGGAGATCCACCTCGCCCCAGAGTTCGACGCCCCCGTCTCCCTTGAGGTCTTCAGCAAGCTTAGACTTGTGAGCTTCATCGATGACGACAGGAGGTACATGCCACCCACATCAACCCTCTACCTCGTCGACCTCGTTGCTACACCAGAGGCTCTCATTCTACCCCAACTCGCTGCAACAATCGACCACGAGCTTCACGGCATCGCCGGAACCAACAAACTCTAGGCGAGAGCACCAGATTGGGAGTTACACGACGTGATTGGCATCCACACCTCGACAACCAAGCCATATGCGCGCCATCCATTTAGCTACAAGTTCGGTGTCTACTTCGACAACCTGAGTTTCGACATCGCCTTCAACGACGACGCCACCTTCGTCAACATCTTCAACGCGAAGATGGGCAGACTCCGGCAACACTATGGCCCAAACGATACGTCTTCCAAGCTCGGCATCGCCTTCGCCCCTAGCAGGTGGATTGGGCGACGCGTGGACGCGCCGCCTCGTCGAACGGTGGGGAGATGTCATGTGCCGTCAAGAGGGGGCCCAAAAGGGCTTGTCACAACCCTAAAAGGTCGGCTCAGCCTCCCGGGAGGGAGGCCGCGTCGCGGCGCGCCCCCGGCCGCTGCCACCTGCCGTCATCGCGTCGTTTGCTTCCTCATTAAGTAATATTATTTAGGGATAAAATATGAATAGATTAGGAAATAAAGGAAATCTACTTCTCATGCAAGTCTTCCTAGGACTATAAATACAAGGGAGATGTAATCAGTTGGATCAAGAAGAAAAATAAAGGGGTAACACCCAACAGCTTCAACTCTCCAACCCTAGGCTCTCTCTCCCCTCGCGCACGTGCGCCGCCGCCCCAACACCACCGCCGCCATCGGGTCACGCCCGTCGCCGCCCGTCACGTCGCGCCCGTAGCGCCAGCGCCTTGCCGCCGCCGCCGGGGCTGCTATTCGTCATCATCGTCATCTCCTACCTTATCGTTCTTCATCGGCCCTCGCCATCCACGCCATCACGCCGCTGATCGCCGCCCCAAGCCGGTCGCCGCCGCCCGCCACGTGTTCACCGCAGAATCTGTCCGGTTTGTGACAGTTATAGAGTAACTTTTCTCTAAAAGCGTGCAATTGGAGTCATACGTGTTGAATACTTGAAGAGGCATGCACTTGGACTTTTAAGGTCTAACTAGTTAAACGCCCGTGCGTTGCTTCTACGGATAACTAAAATTTATATAAAAACACATGGATCGCATGATAAGATAACAATACTATAAAATTAAACAATGATAGGTAAATGCCCGTGTGTTGCAACGGAAAAAAAATAGCGCAACGATAACATATGTACGACCATGCATTGTGTTGTTAATTACAAATATACTACGTGTCTGGAACATCAATATTACACAAGTCTTAAATATCATGTATCTATATCATTTGGAATGCCATCTGAGATTATAGTTTTTCAAACTAAAAATACTCTCACTCCATCTACAACCTTGCACGTTCATGCTAAGCCTATGGTCAGGTTCAAAACAATACACTACCAAGAAGCATTCACCTAGTATTGTTTTGTATCCGTTTCCAGATTCTCGGAATCCAACACTCTCGTAGCTATCCTGTGCATGGCATTGAAGGTCCTGCTGCAGAACAAATCAAAGCTGGTGGTGATCTTGTTGCTTGAACCTAAAGAGTTGAACAATGCAAATGGTGAACAGCCCAGGCACATACAAATGGAACTTGATAGTAACAGTAACAAATAGATATGTAGATAACAAAAGATAGGTTCCATGATCAGACTCACGCCATGCATCCATTTTTTGACCGTAATGGCAGGAGCTCTACCCTTCAATTATGATAGAGAAAAGAGTTTTATGTACATGGGAAATAGCCCTCCTGGGCAAACAAAACACCATCAAGGAGCTATATCCTCTCTCTAAACACGCCATGCATCCATGATTCACGAGAAAAAAAAAAGAAGAATAATTTGCAGTCGTGCAATGACCATGAGAGTAGTCAGCTTACGAGCCGCTGAATCTTGCGTTGTTTTAGGAACAGACAACGGGATTGGCAGGATATTAGACCATTATTGTGTAGTGATTGTCTAAACACTCAACACAAATCCCCTTATTTTTCATATATTAGCAGCAAATATAATTAGCAATAGGTCTGAGACATGTGTCCTTATCTTTTTTGCAAGGAAGAAAATTGTTGAAACACACAATGGAAGGTGAATGAGTTTGGGACTACGTACATAAGAAAATTGCTGAAACACACAATGGAAGGTGAATGAGTTTGAAACATACAATGAAAATCTATTCGCATGCATGTGGCAATGCCGTTTCGGTGAGGCAAAGGATGCATTTGTACTAAATCCTTAAGTTTCACTTTAGAAGGACTCACAATGCAGCTACATACAGTAAACTGAGGCACAAGCAGTATTTCTATTTCAGATGCGTACATCTGAGATCAATCAACATGTCCACATTAAAATAAACAAATATCTTTTTTTAGCACAAAAATAAACAAATATCGATAAGCCAATACCAACACACAGATGTAACGCTCAACTATATTGCTACATTGCTTGGCCACAAGTTCAGATTAAATCAGTTTCACAACATTGGGCATATTAACTTCAGACCCAATCGATCTAGGAGTGTTTGAGACATATCAAATGCACAACCACAAAGAATAATCACACAAGACCATATCAATTTGCCTTACCTTGGAGCAGGGCACCGGATATGCTGTACGACGAATGGAGAGGCGACAACTCCACCTTCACCATGTTTGAGTAACATGTTTAAGTAGAGTGTTCTGTTCAGATCTGCAATGGTACTCACATTTAGCCAACCTCTGAGAAAACAAGAGACTTGACATTTTACTTGGGTTTCGTACATAAGGCTAGATCTTCTAACATAAACTTTTTAACAGTCACTTCCATGTAAACCTGGAATGAGAGGGCCAAAAAAAAAAATGAATGCATATATGTAGTGTAGCTCCTTACAAGTGGATCAACACATGACAAATTTCATCAAACAATACCCATGAACAATCCAAAACAGCTAACACCACACATTTGTTCTTCGAAAAATAAAGAAAAAAAAATAAAGGACCAAATGGTTAGTTCTATTTGTTAAGGATCGAACAAGGCCTTGCAAGAGGGACATTGAACAGATTATTATGATCATCATAGCAATATTTATCCCCTCGAATGAAAAACAAGTAAAGTACTGCAAAAATGGAAAGCATATAAAATGTGTTGAACACAGAGTGGGAATTTGATACTTGAGCAATTAGATCCATCTTCTCAGTTAGAAAGTCCGAAAAGAGTTATGTCTTTGTAATCAGCTCATATAACTTTCTACACCATGTCTCAGGATCAAAAGCACGTCTCGCAGCCTCCTCCTTCCTGGCTTCTTCTTCTTCCTCTGCCTTCAGAGACAATTAGTTTGTCCTGTGAAAATCATAGAGTCCAATTTATAAAGCAGATATTTGGCAAGTGTGTTGCTTGCATTCACACAGGCCAGAGCAAAAGTAGTGATGGGAAAAACTCAGGAGCACGAACAACAAACGATTTGATTTCAACTCGCTTTCATCATCATAAGTAGAAAGATGAGAGAACTGCAGGTACCCAGCTACTACCATCCCTTTGTATGTCCTTCGCCATGCCCTTTCCGTGATTCCTACACAGCAGAAACAAAAAAAAAACATGAATCACCAAAAAAATCTTTTTGATTGACAACTGAAATTTGATTCAGAGAAATTGATACAATTGGATGAGAAATTAAATCAATCGAGGGAGGCAACCCGTTCCACCACATACTCTTCGACACAGACACTCCCAGCGTCAAGCTCCTGCAACCTGCAGCAGCTCCCCGCTCCGCGTCCTCCTCCTCCTCGCACAGCCACTCACGACGCGTTCTCTGCGGCTTCCTTCTCGCCCACTGGAGCAGTTCCTCCACCCCCGTGCTGTTTCATGGAGGACACAACAGATCTGAGAGGGAAAAACAATGAGGGAGAGGGACGTGAACAGGGAGAGGAGAGGGTGAGCGGGGCTCACCTCAGCCTTGGGTTTGGCACAGCGACCAGCAGATCCCAACCGCGTCGCTCATGCGGATCCTTCTTGGAATTGTGGTGGGGCGGGCGCCGCCGAAGTAGTGGGCAACGACCGGGCGAAGCTGGGGCTGGGCAGAACAATGGAGGCGGCGGGGAGGGCACTGGGAGGGGTGGGCATGGGGAGCTCGCGAGATCCGGCAACTGTAGTTCGTCTTTCCTCCGTCCGCGCTTGCGAGCTCGACTTCGGCTTCCCCGTCGAGGATGGGGAGAGGAGGGGACGCGAGGTCGCGAGCGAGGAAGGCGGAGGGGAGGGGTCGCCGGGAAGGGAGGAAGGACCGCGACGTCAATCGCGGGGAGGAGGTAGATTTATTTCCTTCTTTTGACGCAAGGGAGAGGACGTCGCACGAGGGGACGACGGGATCGACGATCCCGTCGTCGCACGGAGCGAGGCGATTGCTGTAACTCTTTTTTACCGCACGAAAAAAAGTCTCCCTTTCATCCTTTTTAGGTAGTAAAAAGATTCATCCTTTTTAGGATCAAAAGCACGTCTCGCAGCCTCCTCCTTCCTGGCTTCTTCTTCTTCCTCTGCCTTCAGAGACAATTAGTTTGTCCTGTGAAAATCATAGAGTCCAATTTATAAAGCAGATATTTGGCAAGTGTGTTGCTTGCATTCACACAGGCCAGAGCAAAAATAGTGATGGGAAAAACTCAGGAGCACGAACAACAAACGATTCGATTTCAACTCGCTTTCATCATCATCTCTACTATAAGGCACCACTTCTTTCTATTTTTGGACCGACGATCAACAATCAACGGATCCACGAACGGAGGGCCAAGATCAAAAGTTTGTGCAAGGTCTTACACCTCACCTCACCCACCGCGCGTCCACCCTGGTGTTCACCCCCGGCGACCACCGTTCGAATCATAACGCTGTCGATGAAAGCAAATTGTTTTTTTATCTATACTATAAGGCACCACTTCTTTCTATTTTTGGACCGACGATCAACAATCAACGGATCCACGAACGGAAGGCCAAGATCAATTGTGCAAGGTCTTACACCTCACCTCACCCACCGCGCGTTCACCCTGGCGTTCACCCTGGCGACCACAGTTCGAATCATAACGCTGTCGATGAATCTCTACTATAAGGCACCACTTCTTTCTATTTTTGGACCGACGATCAACAATCAACGGATCCACGAACGGAGGGCCAAGATCAAAAGTTTGTGCAAGGTCTTACACCTCACCACGTCAGGAACACACGATAGGTTTGTGGAAAAGAAAGGCTTCGATTGCGGATCGCGAGCGCGGTGGAGCTGGCGGCGCCGCTGTGGTGAGGATAGCGGAGGTCTGAGGGATCGTGGTGGTCAGGGGCGACGTCTGCTCCTCCCGGTGCGGGTACGCGGCGGCCGAGGACTGCCGCACGCCGTCGTTCCACCGGTGCGACGTGGCCGTGCGCCGGTGCGCCGGTGCCGCTCGACCGATGTGCCGCTCGATCAACTGATTGCCGTCAAGATCGCCGGCAAGGACGAGGCCCAGCCGCTGCATTTGTTTCTCGTTTACGCCGAGGCCCAGCCACCTCCCACAGTTGCACATTTGTTTCTCCTTTACGCCGCCCTGCACAAGCGGTCGGTCCTCCTTGACCACCGTCTGCACCAGACCTCCCCGCGCCGGACTGCCGAAGCCACGCCGCAAGCCAACCGCCGCCGACGAGGAGGAGGAGGGTGACCGCGTCTTCCTCGTGCCCCTCAGGTGAGCGGACATTGGCGGCGGACGCACGCCACCCGCCCTCGCCGATGAGGAGGTTGATGACCACGTCTTCCTCTGTGTGTGCTTTGGTCTGCTTTGTTCTGCGCCTGCGGTTTTGTGTGTGCTTTTATCTGCTTTGTTCTGAATGATCCTGGCTTTAATCCCCCACCTTGGTGTGCTTTGATCTGCTTTGCCCATATGCAGTGGTGGTGGAGGATCTCAGCGTTGCAACTAAGGTCAGGCCAATTTAGCCACTAATCAATCTGCCATTTATCCATTAGGGTTACTGATTGGGTATTTGGGAGAGTGAATTCTGTTACGACCTTTTTTGCAGATTCTTTGATAAATGATAACTAAGGATTTAGCAGACTTATTGAATCATAGTTAAGTTCCCTCCAAAATTAATTTGGGGTTTCAGAATTTCATTGCTCCATTCCACATAGAGTTTCATGTTCGGGGTGGTTTCTTTACCTGAATTTACAAAGAGACCAAATGGTTTCAGAGTTGGCCCCATCATTAAATGATGAGAATAAGAGTAAATCACACGCGGCTGGTACATGACTACTTTTCCCATACCTGATCAGTCAAACTTGTTTAATCCAGATCATTTGAATATTATATTGTTTGGATTTTTTTATGGTAATTTTATATCCTCTTTTGCCTCTCCCCTCACTGTCCTGTAGTATCAGTATCTGAATTCTGAATAGCACACAGGCAGAGCGCTGGTGTTGATGTTCAGGCTCTCCTTCACCGGCGTCATAGGCAGTGAATTGTAATCGGATCAAATTATGATTCAGATCAGAGAAGTCTGAGGTACGTCCGGGGTCAGAGAAGTCCCATGTAATTCAGATGCAGACTCCTGGCAAACATGATCAAATTGCTATCTCTGATAGTCTTAACAAAATGCACTTGAACTGCAGGTTGTAATGACTGAGAAAATTACAGGACTGGCTGGGTGGTTGGATGGAGCTGCAAAAAGCTGCATTTCAGAAGAAAAAACACCCATTTTCTGGGCAGTAGATAAATATGGTCGGATGTGTGCAGGTATATGTGATTCTTTCCAAAACGTTCAGATAAAGTATTAAATAGACATTATTCATGGGTACTGGGTTGTTTCACTTAAGAGAACTTGATAAGTAGGATAAACAAGTATTGATTGATCGTAAAGTATGCCATTGGCTTCTGCCTTCTCTTCAGGCTTCTTAAAGTCAAGATTGATGCTCCCCTCCCATGTTAGTTTTCCTTCAGTTGGGTTACATAATTACCAAAAGGCATTTACAGAAAAAAAAGCAGATGAAATAGAAATTTTAGTTGGTATAAACTGTGGTTGTTGTCTCAACCTAAGCATTGTGAGCATGTTGTTCTTCTGGGGTCTAGATTGACCTATTCCGTGATCATTCATATTGTGGGATTGGCAATTTGGTCATTATGAAATGTATAAGACCTGCTGGATCCTTTCAGCACATAGGCTGACTGTACAGTAAATTGAGAGAAAAAAAGCTATAGGTGCAGCTACAACAACTTATTGAGAGAGAAAAAAGCTATATGTACAAAAATACCTTGTCCTTATTTCTGAAAATAGCTCTTGTGTTGATGGATTTAAATTAATCTTAGGTCCTTGCAGCTTGCGGCCTTTTTAAGGGATACAACAATACTTGCCATCTTCTTGGGTTGATCTTACTTTTCAGTTTCTTTCCGCACAATAGGTCCTATTAGTCTCAATTTCTACTATATATCTAGAATATTGTTTATGTAGTAATTTTTGTAACACTTGCTATGAGTTTTCTGCTTGTGTTTTTCTTAGTCGCCTCATGGTTGGAGATCAAGTTGAGGGGTTTAGAGCTCGTGGACAAGTTCTCGGAAGTCTTTTAGGGGAAGGCAAAGAGCCATGCGCTGAAGGATAATAAAACATAAGACTTTCATATGTGGTGGAGGCAGACACTAGCGCCAAAAAACTAATCACACTTGCCCTCATATGAGCTCGTGGTCATGATTTGTTTCTAAGATGAGCTCAAATACTGAGTATTGTTTTCTGTTTTGTGTAAAGAGTTTTGTTCCATAATGATATTGTTGAATCTGTGTTTGTGATAATAAAGCTCTCATTGTGTTCAATCCTTGTTAATAAAACTCTATTTGGCAAAGATTTGGGTGTTTCGGCAGTAATATTGGATCTACATCTTTTGAAACTATATTGTGCAAGTAAACCATTTTCCGTTGTTTGGTTTGTTTTACCAAATGTCACCGTAGCGTTAGCACGGGCATTATACTAGTAAGTAGAAAGATGAGAGAACTGCAGGTACCCAGCTACTACCATCCCTTTGTATGTCCTTCGCCATGCCCTTTCCGTGATTCCTACACAGCAGAAACAAAAAAAAACATGAATCACCAAAAAAATCTTTTTGATTGACAACTGAAATTTGATTCGAGAGAAATTGATACAATTGGATGAGAAATTAAATCAATCGAGGGAGGCAACCCGTTCCACCACATACTCTTCGACACAGACACTCCCAGCGTCAAGCTCCTGCAACCTGCAGCAGCTCCCCGCTGAAAGGTCCCTTAATTGTGGTTTTTGGTAATTGAGTGTCAACATTAAGTGAACTAATATGTGTGATTGAGATTATACACAGGAGATTAGTTCACATGTGATGATGCAATGAATGAGCTTATTGCACATGAGACATGACATGGAGTCATGTGACCAAGGTGGTGAAGATCAAGACAAGGCTTGGCTTGATGGACCGGTTGCAAGTGTGAAGGGCAAGTCGAGGGACTTGGCGCCGATGGACCGACGCAACGGTGAAGAGCAAGTGAGGTCAAGATCGATGGACCAAGAAGGTCATGTGATGATATGAAATGGATCATATCATTCTTGATCGTGTTGGTGCATGTGTTGCATCGGCACTTGGAGATGGAGCGGAATGGAAATGCGCAAGGCAAAGGTATAACCTATAGGGCATTTCATTTCGCCGGTCATTGGTGCTTAGAGAAGTTTATGACCGGGTTTAGGATAGATGGCCGTACTATCAAGAGGGGTAAACTTGTTTGCATATTGGTCATCTAGTGCCACTTGAGCGATCTAACTTTGCGATATGTTAGGATCGAGTGGCGTGGTAAGAGCAAGAGAAAATCCTTTGAAAATGATTGTGAAAATGCTAACACACATGCACATGGTGATGTACACTTGGTGGTGTTGGCACATTTACAAAGGAGAAGTTGTTTCGGTGTTTCTCGGACACTTGGACTGCTCTTAGAGTGGAATACTGCTTTGATACATTGTGAGTTGGATCAAGTAACCATGTGGGTTGTGTAGCCCTCTGAGTAAGCTTTCCATAGAGTCCAAGATCATCGAAAACGGAGTTCGGATGAAGGAGATATCGCCGTTTTACCGAGCAGTGGTCTGACCGGACGCGGTGACCGGACCCGCGACCGGAAGCATGCAGGATCGACCGGACGCACCGGTGTGTGGTTCCGGTCAAAGAAACAAAGAGCATGTTTTTCGTGGTCGTTCTCGGGGAGTGACCGGACGCATGCACCGGACTCGTGACCGGACGCATGTTTGCCTGACCGGACGCATGCACAGGGGTTCTAAATTTGGCAGGTTGGGTTTGTCGGTTCTGACCGGACTCATCGACCGGACTCATGCATGAGTCCGGTCGGCGCCCGTCCGGCCGCCCGCCAGAATTGCATGTTCCTCCCCAATGGCTCTATTTTGGCTTGTGGCTATAAATAGATGGGGTGGTCGGGCCATGGCTGGTGCTCAAAGACCTTGGGGACTTTGTGTCCATGCTTGAGAGTGCTTGAGAGCCCTCCCACTCACATATGCTTGATATCGTTCATCCGATTGAGTGAGAGATCGAGTTCTAGTGTGTTGCGTTGAGAGATCGCATCCGTGGCACTAGGTGATCGTGTTGCAAGCCGGTGTGCTTGTTTCTCTTGGAGGTTGCCACCTCCTAGACGGCTTGGTGGCAAGAGACTTCGTGAAGCACGCAAGGAAGCTTGTGCGGTGCTCCGAAGAAGAGATTGTGAGAGGTTCGTGCTCACCTCGCGGGGATCGTGAAGAGCAACTCTAGTGGAGCGTGTCATTGAGCTACCACACTTGTGTGTGGGTTCACACGGTACCCTCTGAGGGATTGGCTAGAGGACTCACACTGTGTGAGGGACTCGATCGAGCTCCCAGCTGTGGGATTTGGCACTGGCCATTAAGCTTGAGAATCATCACCGGGTGATTCGCCAAACCGTGGAACCACTAAAGTGTTGGTTGACACAACGAGGAGTAGGGGGAAGTTGGCAAGCTTTCCGAGACCTCGGTAAAAAAATCACCGGTGTCATCTTGTGTCCACACTTCGCGGTGGTTTGCAATCTCTTCATCACAAGCTTTGTTCTTATATTCATATATATATATTTGTGCTTGTGCTTGAGTAGTGTAGTTGTAACTATCTAGCTTGTGTAGCTTGTTTAGTTACTTTGCTTAGCTTGTGTAGCTAGGTAATTTGAGCCTTTGGGTTAGGCGTGTGTTGCCTTGTCCACTGTGCATCTAGTGAGCTTAGGGGCTTTGTGCTTGCACTTACTAGAATTGTGTAGGAGCTCACCCGTGCTAGAAGTACTAGTGCTTAGGTTTGTGTGACCTTGCATTAGAATTGATTAGGAGCTCAAGCTAGGCTTGTCACCTCACTCTTTTTGTGTAGGATCTTTTGTGAGGTGATTTAGAGTCATAGATAGAGGGGTGAAGTCTTGGCTAGACCGATAAGTTTATTTCCATAATTGTATTCGGTTAGCCATCGTAATTAGTTTTAGAAGGGACTATTCACCCCCCTCTAGTCCCCATCTCGACCCTTCACGTGGTATCAGAGCTAGGTTTCTCATTTAGTGGTCTTAACCGGCCCGAGAGGATGGTGACTAGTGGGCTAGATGATGCTTGTTTGAGTGACACACACATTTTTGATGGCACACACTTTGCACGGTGGAAACACCATATGCTTGATCATTTTCGTGCCATGGGACCTAAGGTTTGGTGGGTTGTCACTAGTGGTCTCACCGGTGTCTTGGACCATAGAAATCTAACCAAAGCTCAAAGGTCATTGTATGAACTTGATGCACATGCATATCTTTTTCTAATGAATTCTTTGAGACTTGAAGATTTTGACAAGGTGAACCATGAGGGATCCGCACATGAGGTGTGGGAGTCCATCAAGCACACCTTCGGCGATGCCTCCATTTGGGATGATGGCAAGTTTGAGAACGAGGGGCCAAAGGTGGTGATTCATGAGGATGATGAGCAACATTGCTCCACCTCATGGTCAAGTGAAGATGATGCAAGATCTACCACGAGTTCACTTGACAAGGTTGATGATGATGCTTCAAGTGGTGCAAGCGATGATTCTACCTCAAGCACACTTGATGCAAATGATGATGGTTCATGCTCGGTTGTTGATGCTACTCCAAGTTCATCCACTACATCAACATATTGTCTCATGTCACTAGGTGACACAAAGGTATCTAATGGCAATGTGTTTGATCATGTTGATTCATATGATGAGCTTGTTAGTAGACTTGCTAGCATGACCATGTCTTTAGAAAATGAGAAAGTTAGATCTTTGAATTTGGAAAAAGAAAACTCATTTCTAAAGAACACATGTGAACAACAAGAGCATCTACTTTATGTCACTACTTGTTCACATGATGTGCTAAAATTGGCTCATGAGGAACTTAGTGTTACTCATGATAACTTGGTACAAGACCATGCTTTTCTCACTAAGAAGTTTTCAAATGAAAAATCTAAAACTAGTGAGAGCTCATCACTTGGGTCAATTGATCAATCACATATTTGTGCTAACCCTTGTGATGTAGGCAAGAAGCATGTATCCACCTCTTGTGATAGTTTATTGGATATGCCATGTTCTTCACATTTAGATGTTTGTTCATCTCCTATGTCTTGTGAGACTAACCTTTCGAAGGAGAATGATGAACTCAAAAAGAAAGTGAAGAATTTGAGCAACCGATTAGAGAGGTGCTACAACTCCAAGGTCCTCTTTGAGCAAATAGTGAAGAATCCAAGAAGCCTACATGATAAGAGTGGTCTTGGGTTCATCAAGAAGAAGATGACCAAAAGTGGGAGGAAAATAGCAAAGATGGTCAAGAAGCAAGAAAATGAGAAGCTATCTCATTTCATGTGCTATCAATGCCATGAAAAGGGACATCTTGCAAAGACTTGTCCAAATGAAGAAAAGCTCAAGTTGAAGCAACAAGAAAAGCCTCAACCAAAGCCCCAAGATCAAGTCAAGATCAACCATGAAGCTAAAGTTGATGACTTGAAGATCAAGAAGAAAACAAGAAGGGGTGGAAGAGCTTATGCAAGGCATCCAACTCATATCCAAGATGCTAGGATGATGAGCAAGAATCAAGTTGAGAAAAGAGATTTGACTCACATCAAGTGCCATAAGTGTGATACATTGGGCCACCTAGCTTCGGGGTGTCCAAACAAGCTTGAGAAGAAGGCTCAAGCAAACAAGATGAAGCAAGGCAATGAGAAGCATCACATGAGCAAGGTAGAAAAGGCTCAACAAAAGAGAAGATGCTACTTATGCCGGGAAAGGGGACACATGGCTCATTTATGTCCCCTAGGTAACGATTCTAAGCCTAGTTCAATTGATGATGATAATATGCTTAGAAAGGATGACAATGGTACCTCCTCGGTTGCTATTGCAAAACATCCCGCTACTAATACTAAGGCATTGCCTAAGTATGTTGCACCTAACTTGAGAGGACCCAAACAAGTTTGGGTACCATCAAAAAGTGGATGATTGTTTGAAGGTACCATGGCATTGGAGGCTTGATTCAATTGAGTTCACATTGTACATCATTTGATTGAGTCAAGTAACGAAGCCTAGTGCAATTATATCACAATGCCAAGTCAAGAAAAGTGAAGTCCAAATGAGCTACAACATACAAGTGCAATAATCCTAGTTGTGGTGTTTTATTGGAAGATTTGATGGCTTGCAAAATATCTATGTTGAAGCTTGCTATTTGATGATCATGAGCTACAAAGGTATACTTCTAGTTGATCACACATATTTGGGTGCATATGAGTTGATTGAATTGGATATATATGCATATGTTGCTTGCTATGAGATGCTTGAATGAATTAATTGCTTAGTGATCAAATTTGAGTTGGTTTGAATGGATATAATCATGAGATGACATTTAGTATGAGATTTCAATTGATACATGTCTTGTGAAAGTATTCAAACAAGTTAGCATCAAGTTTGATTCAAATTGTTGAAGGATAGCTAAATTGCTCAAATCTGTCCATTATTGCAAAATCTGAGTGACCTGTGATCTTAGCCATGTTTGGATGATCAAATCTTATTGGAATGGCTTGAAATTTGGTATGCATGCTCTATACTTATGGTACAAGATGCTGTGAAAAGTTCATGATGATTGAACAAGGGATACTTCGCAATTAGTTTTAGAAGGGACTATTCACCCCCCTCTAGTCCCCATCTCGACCCTTCACCCGCTCCGCCTCCTCCTCCCTCCCCCGCACCCACTCACGACGCGTTCTCTGCGGCTTCCTTCTCGCCCACTGGAGCGCCTTCCTCCACCCCGTGCTATTTCATGGAGGACACAACAGATCCGAGAGGGAAAACAATAAGGGAGAGGGACGTGAATGGGGAGAGGAGAGGGTGAGCGGGCTCACCTCGGCCAAGGGTTTGGCACGGCGACCAACGATCCCAACCGCGTCGCTCATGCGGATCCTTCTTGAATCGTGGGGGCGGGCGCCGCCGAAGTAGTGGGCAACGACCGCGGCCGGGTCCGGGCGTAACAATGGAGGCGGCGGGGAGGGCGCCGGGAGGGGTGGGCATGGGGAGCTCGCGAGATCCGCAGAATCGTAGTTCGCTTTCCTCCGTCCGTCCTGCGAGCTCGACTTCTGGCTTCCCCCGCCGAGGATGGGGAGGGGAGGGGACGCGAGGTCGCGAGCGAGGAAGGCGAGGGGAGGGGTCACGGAAGGAAGGGAGGAAGGACCGCAAGGCCAATCGCGGGGAGGAGGTAGATTTATTTCCTTTGACGCAAGGGAGAGGACGTCGCACGAGGGGTTGAGGGGATCGACGATCCCGCTGTCGCACGGAGCGAGGCGATTGCTGTAAACTCTTTTACCGCACGAAAAAAAGTCTCCCTTTCATCCTTTTTAGGTAGTAAAAGATTCATCCTTTTTAGGATCAAAAGCACGTCTCGCAGCCTCCTCCTTCCTGACTTCTTCTTCTTCCTCTGCCTTCGTAGACAATTAGTTTGTCCCGTGAAAATCATAGCGTCCAATTTATAAAGCGTATATTTGGCAAGTGTGTTGCTTGCATTCACACAGGCCAGAGCAAAAAAATAGTGATGGGAAAAACTCGGGAGCATGAACAACAAACGATTCGATTTCAACTCGCTTTCATCATCATAAGTAGAAAGATGAGAGAACTGCAGGTACCTAGCTACTACCATCCCTTTGTATGTCCTTCGCCATGCCCTTTCCGTGATTCCTACACAGCGAAAACAAAAAAAAACATGAATCACCAAAAATCTTTTTGATTGACAACCGAAATTTGATTCGAGAGAAATTGATACAATTGGATGAGAAATTAAATCAATCGATGGAGGCAACCCGTTCCACCACATACTCTTCGACCGTGCACCACCCCAGCGTCAAGCTCACCGCAACTCCGCAAAGCCTCCCCCGCTCCACGTCCTCCTCCTCCTCGCACACACCACTCACGACGCTGCGTTCTCTGCGGCTTCCTTCGCCCATCGGAGCGCTCCTCCACCCCCGTCTTTGTTTCATGGAGGACACAACAGATCCGAGAGGGAAAAACAATGAGGGAGAGGGACGTGAAACGGGGAGAGGAGAGGGTGAGCGGGGCTCACCTCGCCGTTGGGTTTGGCACCGACCGGCCAGATCCCAACCGCGTCGCTCATGCGGATCCTTCTTGGAATCGTGGTGGGGGCGCCGCGAATAGTGGGCAACGACCGGCGCTAGGCGGGGCTGGGCAGATGTAACACCACGGTGTTAAGCTAAGCACTATTCTTGCATTTCATGATCATAAGCATCATTTGCACTCATCCTTGCATTGCACCATGCATTGCAAATCATTCTTTAATTTTGGTTAAAAGTATTTTATTTCATCTTGCTATGCTTTAGTCATACAACGAAATGCCTTGTAGATTCTTTTGTTTGAGTGCTATGAATATTTAGATATGTTTGAATATTGATTTGGAGCATTGTTCATGTTGGTCATGTCACCCAAAAGTGTGTAATTAGGGCTGGTCAACTCAGTTTGACCCTTTGAAGTGATTTCGAAACCATTTCAAAAGTGCATGATAAAATAGTTTTAGGCAAAAAGTTTCTATATAGAAAGTGTAGTACTTTTCTTGTGGAACAATTGGTGTTCAGCTTGCATCTCATGAAAATGTTTGGAAAGTCTTCAAAACAGCCCAAACAGCCACGTCAAAGTAATGCCATTTCAAATTTGAATTTCAAAAAGAGCATCTTTGCTGTTTCTGTCTTTGACTGATCGTAGTTCAAATTCTGTTGAGAATTTGAAGAAACTCCAATTGAATGATTTGTAGCTTACGAAATTCTGAACATTTCATGTATACAAAGTTTTTGCAAATTCGGCACGGTTTTTACGAGCAGCAGAGCAAGGAAGGGAGAGAAACGGGGCTGCTGGCAGGCACCGCCCTTCTTCCCCAACCAGCGAGGGCGACGTGGAGGACACCGGCCATGGGATGTCGACATACCGCACCCAAACCTGCCCGACCGGCCACTTTACTCCGCCTCCAACCCCCAGCCCTGCCTCCCTGTCATCCCACTTCACTCGCCCCACCTCGCCATCCTCCTCCAGCGCAAGAACGAGAGCAGCAGTGGGCGCCGCCGCGGCTGCCATTGCCGTCGTCGCCGCCTAGCTCGCGAACCGCCCCGCCAAAACTCTCCAAAATCCACCCACAGCTCCGCCATGCCATGATATACAAGCCCACAGCATTGAACGAGGTAAAGAGAGCAAGGGAAAGCCGGCATCCGCGTTTTTCTGTCCGACAGCGAGGAAGCCGCCATGGCCGCCGCCGTGGGCGAGCTCGACGCCGGGCTGCGCTTCACGTTTTTCTTTGCCGTTTCTTGCGTCTCGTGCTCACGTCGTTGTGTTCTAGCTCAGGTTAAAGCAGTTCGAGGTTTGCCGCTGCCGTTTCGCCGGAACGCGCCGCTCGCCGACGAAGCTCACGGCCGCCGCCGTGCGCGCGCGCGGTCGAGTGTCGTCCGGCCATCATTTTGAGCGAGTAGGTAGGGGATTCGCATCGCCTCGACGTCACGCAGCTGATGCTCACCTTGGTTTGCGCCGCCACGGCCTCGAACAGCAGCGCCACCGCTCGCAGCGCCGCCGCTCGCCGCCGTCCGTCGCTGCGCATGCCACAGTCAGTTTTAGCTCGCACAAAGGGTACCATTGCGTAGATCTCGTCGTTGCGAATCGTTTGATGTACCTGGTTGGCCGGTTTGGTCGCCGCCGGCGAGGGGCCGCCGTCGAGCCGCCGTGCCCTGCCTCTGGTCGCTGACGCACGGGGCCCAGGTGGCAGCAGCTTTTCATTTTCGTTTTTCTGTTTTCAGAAACTCGGTTCAATCTTGTAAATTCCATAAGTTGCTCATTTTAGCTCGGTTTTGGTGAAACGACTTTTGTACTGTTTCTTGTAAATAGATCTATCATGTGAATATATGAAACTGCATTTTATGATTCTTTTTATATATGTTTTTATTTATTGCAATAAATGCTATATAAATGGATAAATGCATATCTCTAAAATGGTACAAGATAAAATTATGTTTCCTGTACAACATGTTCATGTTTTTGGATTTACATCAAGGGAAAAATATTTGTTCATGCCATGTTCTGTTGGAAAAGTATGAGTTTTGAGTTATGTGCCATTTAGTTTGCATTTTAGGAAAATCATAAGAAAATAAATGTAATGCTTTTGGTCCTGAAACTTTTTGTGAGTTCTTAGGGTACTGTTATGTATCTGTTTTGCCTATAAACCTGTTGTTTCATACACTTTATAATACAAAGTATTTTCATGCCTATATTTTGTGCTAGCTTGTCATTTATGTGTAGAATGATAGATGAATGTGTTAGCTGTGAAATTGTTATGGTAATTTTCTGATGACCAGTAGGTTTTTATGATACATAATTATGTACTTTACTTGCTGTTCAGATTTGGTAGTGTGAGCATATATGTGTTGAAAGTTATAGGTGATGCATGCTTGCTTGCTACCTAGAAAACAGAACTGCTACCTTGCTGTTTTACATGCAGTAGATGTTGTAATCTGGTTAAGTGAGTTGAATAGAGTTGTAGATAATTTCCTAAGCTTTCCAACGAGTCCTAGTTTGCTGTGATCGGAGTTGTAGAACTCGGTTGTGTTCGTTTTAAATCTGCCGTTACATGTTGTCTAAAGATGGTGAGTCATGGATGGTTGTGTTAAGGGTGCAACATATGTTTTGTTTTATGTGGGACTTAGCTTCTTTACAGCAGAAGAGATATGCACTTACATAATCATTCATCATTATGCACACATATGTCCTTCATTAATCTTGCATTCATCCTATTCACTCTTGCATATGCATCATGACAGATCCGAGGAGACGATTCCGTTGGAGTCGAGGAGCTGCAGGAGGGAGAGCTGAACCACCCGAACGTGCAAAACCGCAGAGTCACCGCAGAGAAGGACAGATCACGAGAGTTGCCCGAGTGCCCTAACCACTACCCTACTTCCTTTGTCCAAGGCAAGCCCCTGCATGCCGACTTTCCTATGCTTTCGAATTAACTTACTTGAGTATCCGGTATTGTTTGATGCATTAAGTGTAGGAGTTGTTTGGTACCGTTGTTGCACTTATATCCTTGTTTACCATGATATCCTACCCTATGAGTCAATATCGTAGTCTTTGTTTAGCCCTGCTTACGAAAGTTAGTAGGTGATCTTCTGGTCACTTACAATGAGATAAAATGATGATCATATGTTGGGGTATGTTGCCATTAAAGAATTAATCTTGAGAAGATTAAAAGTGAAGGTTCGGGCAAATGGGGTTGTGCTTTTGCCCGAATTAATTAAACATTGTTACCATGTGTCGGACTTCAATCGGATTTGAAAGAAAGCACCTATCACTTAGTTGGTTCCTTTGGGGCGTGAACCACGGCCGAGTAGTTCTTACGGGTCGGGCCGGCACGGGGCCGTTTAACGCCCCCCATGGAGAGAAGGAAGTATGTCTTGCGGGCCACGAACGCGTGACCGTGGGCAAGCAAGGCTTGAGCTACCCGGCAGTTCGGTTGGGTCCTGATGGGGAGGTTGCCGCCACGCCCGCGATTCCCCGAACAGTTCAAAGGTGACCCATGGCTGCCCTTGCAAAGCATGCCGGGGTGAGTGTGCGGTATTTGTCCCACTGGGTAGTAATCGATTCGAGTCGCCATCTCTCCCGTTAGTGAGAAACCGATTGGCTTCACTTCATTGTGGCATTAACTAATTAAACATGAAAGTAAGATTGATGATGTTATATTTATGGCAATGATTTATTTATGATCTCATTATTACTACATTGTTACATTTATGTTGTTACATTGACATGTGATTAGTTCAGGTGCAAACTAATATCTATATTAATAACTTGCTGCTAGATAGGTATATAATTAAAATGACTAAGATTCATGTTTTCTGCAAAATGTCTAGCCAAGCTCCACCAAATAAGCCTATCATGATCCTTGAGAGTCTTTTATGTTATTATTTTATTTTTGTCGGGTAAGTCTAGCTGAGTACAACCTTGTACTCGTGGTTTTATTCCCAATGTTGCGTATAATCGGGTTTTCATGGCTATTGCAAGACGTGCTTCTTTCCCCGCTTGTGATGATGAATAAAGGCCCCGGCAGCTCTCCATATTCCTACCTTTGCTATCGTAGGAATGATTATCGTGGCACAACTTTAAACCAACTCTTTAAGTTTATTCAAGACTTCCAAAACTATTTGCTTCCGCAACTTTATTTCGAACTTGGTATTGTAATAATTATCGCACTCAATTTAAGTATTTGTGAACCGTTTGAGACTTATGTATGGTATCTCTGAACCTGAGTACGATTCTGAAGTTGTGATGTGAAGATGTTTGAAATCCTTTGAGATTTCACGGACTACCGGGTTTATATGTGGTTAAGTATGGGAGTGAGACCGATGGATGGCCACTCTTATGCTTAATTACCTATAAATTGGGCTGTTACATTACGGTAGGCATCGGAGCGAAGGTTCAAAGTTTACTTGTTCATGAGTTAAAATAAAAAGTTTCAAAACAAAGGATTTTGAGTTTGCAAAACTTATTTGTCAACTAATAGTTAAATAGGTGTTTGCAACTCGGTAATTTCAAAGCTAAATTGTGCCATGGTCATATCCTATATGCCCAATTAAGGACTATCGGTGGCTCTAGTTATTGAGTTTGGAGGGATTGCATCATATATTTTGTTGTTTATCTTTGGGTTGCCGCGTGCGGAGGTACGGCGGGACTACTCACTTGAGTAGTTATGTATGGATCAAAATACCTCTACGCCCCAGGTAAATGATGTTCAATACCTCTACGCCCAAGGTAAGATGTGAGCTGTGAGAGCATGATCGGACAACCGCCGGTCTAGGGGGTAAAAATAAAATCTTTTTGAGAGCTCCATGTCGGGTAGTGCCCCTCTAGACTTGTGTATGGGTACACGGGTGTGCAGGGCGTAACATATGTGCCACCAGAGTGTGATGCCGTCCATTGGATGAAGCGGTAAATGCAATTTAAATTAGGTGCATTGCATAAATATATATGAGGGATTTAATGGAATTGCAGGTACACTAACAACGCAAACGTGTAGATCGACTAGTTACGATTTATTTTCCTTTGAGAGAACGTTGGTTATGCCACCATTTATAACGAATAGTAACTAATCTTTCCTACTTACGTGAGGAACGTGCGGCATTTGACATTGCATCATTTTCATATCCTCTTTCCTTTGTGCTTGTACTTCCCCCAGTAATAAAATTTCATGTCCCATTCAAATTAAAAATTTGCAACTCACCCATCTCCTTAGAGTTCTCAAAATCTTGTTACAAAGGACAACACCAGTTTCATCTTGAAGCTTCCCGAGCTATGTGGAACTTTGGATTATTTTCATATTGGATGGAGAATTTATGTTGGATACATGATTCTTATCGATTTTAATTATTCCTATGATGTGAGTAATGTTATTGGAATTATTGTTACCTCTATTTGTTGGTTGAATTTATTCTCTCAATAAATTTCGTGTAACTTTAAATTCGATGCATGTACGTTGTGGAAACATCATTTAAATAATTATCATTGGTTTGAATTGTGCGAGATGGTTGACACTTTCGCGAGTGGTAGGGGTGGAGGAGCCGGAAATGAAAACCTCCCACCGCCGCCACCGCTCACCCAAGAGCGATTCTTCAATCACTTCCTTGGAGAGATGCGCAATCTGACTAATGCTGTGGTTCAAGGACAGAATGCTCGTGGTGGACGTCGTGATAATGATGCTAATCAGTATGCTTCATTCAAGGATTTCATGGATACCCACCCAAACTCCTTCCATGAAGCTGTGGAGCCCTTGGAAGCTGATGAATGGATTAACTACATTCGAAACAAGTTTCGTTTGCTTCGCTTTGAGAGGCATTGAAGACGAGTATGCGGTTCACTTGCTTGATGGACCGGTGGTATTTGGTGGACAAACTACCGTGCCACTTTTCCAGAAAATGCTGAAATTCCATGGGCACAGTTCGTTGCAGCCTTCCGTGAGAACTATATTCCTCCCGGGCTGATGGCTCAGAAGTTGGGTGAATTCATCAAGCTTCATCAAGGAAGTAATACTATGGCAGAGTATCTCCAGGCCTTTAACAATTTGTCCCGCTATGCCCCTGATATGGTTGACACTGATGCTAAGAAGATTGCTAGTTTCAAGAGAGGGATGAATCCTCAGCTTTTGCAGTTCATGGGTAACTCAGAGAAGGTCACCTTTTCTGCTTTCATCAGTGATTGTCTGTCTCAGGAGGCTACAAATAATGCTTGTATTGCTATGGAGAGCAAGAAGAGATCTTTTGAAGGAGGGTCATCTCAGGCAAGGGCGCCTGTGCCTAATCGCCCTAACTACCGCCCACCAGTCCCGAGGTACACACCTCCACATAAGAAGCCACAATACACCAATCCTCGCTACAAGAAGGCAACTGTGACTCCATTCCGTAAGGGTAAACCAAATTTCGGTAATGCACGCATGCCGACCTCCTCCAAGTAATCTATGCTTTAATTGTGGAAAGCCGGGGCACTTCGCCAAGAATTGTCCTCAACCTAGGAAGAACCCACCCGAGGGCGGCCCGGTATGGACAAGCTCATTTCATCGAGGCTGAATTGACACCTTTGAAGGAGAAACCGTGGATTTGCGGTACGTGCCTTGTCAATGATCATAATGTTTGTTGTCTTGTTTGATTACGGATCATCGCATTCATTTATGAGTCAAGCATTTGCACCGAAGCATAATGAAAAGATTTACGAACTAGGATATGGGTATCGTATTAGTTCAAAGAGCTGATCAACTTACTAGGCAAATAGTAAGAGATGTGAGGATTAAGATTGGAAGTCTAGAAATAGTAGTCTCTCTCATAGTCCTACCTGGTCTGAGTTTGGATGTCATTCTAGGAATGAATTGGATGCAACAATGGAGAGTAATAATAGATACTTCAAATAGAGTTCTTATCTTAAGGGACCCTCGAGATGGACTAGAACACCATATAATTCTTCCCAACAGGCCTAATCTAAATCAGTTATCTGCTGCATTGCAAGTTCTCAGTATCTCTGATATACCTGTGGTGTGTGAGTTTCCGGACGTCTTTCCTGAGGAATTACCGGGACTACCACCAGATAGGGATGTGGAATTTTCCATAGAGCTAGTGCCAGGTACTGCACCTATCTCTAGGAGACCCTATAGAATGCCACCAAATGAACTAGCAGAATTGAAGGTACAATTGCAAGAATTGTTAGATAAGGGTTTGATCAGACCAAGTTCTTCACCGTGGGGTTGCCCTCGCACCGTTTCGTGAAAAAAAAAAGACAAAACCTCGCGGATGTGTGTGGATTTATCGACCACTTAATGCGGTAATCGTTAAAAACAAATATCCTTTGCCTCGCATCGATATTTTGTTTGATCAGTTATCAAAAGCCAAAGTCTTCTCCAAGATTGACCTTCGGTCAGGATATCACCAGATCAAGATTAGACCACAGGATATTCCCAAGACCGCCTTTTCAACCCGCTATGGTTTGTATGAGTACCTTGTCATGTCCTTTGGATTGACTAATGCTCCACCCACTTTATGTGCTTAATGAACTTCGGTATTCATGCCCGAGCTAGATAAGTTCGTGGTTGTGTTTATCGATGACATTTTAGTATACTTTCGGAGAATGAGGGAAGACCATGCCAAACATCTTCGGATTGCTCGACCCGGGCTAAGAGATCACAAGTTGTATGCAAAGTTTAGTAAGTGTGAGTTTTGGGTGACCAAAGTACCTTTCCTTGGACACATTACGTGGGGTGGACGGTATCTCAGTTGACCCTAGTAAAGTGCAAGAAGTGATGGATTGGAAGGCACCTACATCTGTCACTGAGGTTCGTAGTTTTCTTGGATTAGCTGGATATTATCGTCGATTTATCCCAGACTTCTCTAAGATTGCTAAACCTATGACCAAGTTGCTACAGAAAGATGAGAAATTTGTGTGGTCACCGGGTGTGTGAAGCGACTTTCCCCGCTCTGCGAGAGTTGCTAACCACTTTGCTCCGGTGTTAGCACAGCCCGGACATAGAAAGCCTTTTGATGTGTTTTGTGGCGATCCGTAATCGGTTTAGGGTGTGTTCTAATGCAAGAAGGAAGAGTGATTGCTTATGCCTCAAGACAGCTACGAAAGCATGAAGTCAACTACCCTACACATGACCTAGAGTTAGCAGCTGTGGTTCATGCATTGAAGATCTGGCGACACTATCTTCTAGGGAATCTATGTCACATCTATACAGATCACAAAAGCCTTAAGTACATATTCACACAGCCTGAGTTGAACATGCGACAAAGAAGATGGTTAGAACTAATAAAGGATTACAACTTGGAAGTACATTATCATCCTGGTAAGGCTAATGCGGTTGCTGATGCCTTAAGCCGGAAAGCACACTGTCATGATCATCAGTCCCTACCAGAAGAGAGCTTCAACTTTTTACACCTTGCGGTTCTGCATAGTATCACTATCAGTGGTACATTACAGGATCGTATCATTGAGAGCCAGAAGACCGATAAGGGTATTTTCCATATCAAGAAGAAGATACAAGAGAAACCTAGTAAACATTTTAGAGTTGATGAGAATGGTGTTTTATGGTTCGACAACCGTCTTGTTGTCCCAAAAGATCGAGAATTGAGAGATCAAATCTTAAATGAAGCACATTCTTCTGCTTTATCTATTCATCTTGGTAGTAATAAGATGTACAAGGATTTGAGGACACATTATTGGTGGACTAAAATGAGAATAGAAATTGCGACCTACGTGGCAAAGTGTGACAATTGTTGTAGAGTCAAGGCTATTCATTTGAAACCCGGGACTACTACAACCATCGGCTATTCCAACCTCCGAAATGGGATGAGATCACCATGGATTTTATTGTTGGACTTCCCGTACTCAAAGAGGTTTTGATTCGATATGGGTAATTGTGGATCGACTAACCAAATCGGCTCACTTTATCCCAAAGAAGGTTAATTATGAAGCTCATGAGTATGCGGATATCTATTTGGAACAAGTGATTAAGTTACATGGAGTACCAAAGAAAATAGTCACAGATAGGGGAACCCAGTGGACCAATCGTTTTTGGGAACGACTACAGGAAGGACTAGGCACCATCTTAGTTCGTAGTTCAAAGATATCATCCTCGGGCCGCAGGCGGGACGCAGAGCGAGTTAATCGATTCTCGAAGATATGTTGAGAGCATGTGTGTTATCGGCTAAAGGTTCATGGGATAAATGGCTAGCTCTAGCGAGTTCTCATATAACAATAGCTACCAATCAAGTATTCAAATGGCTCCATTTGAAGCGTTGTATGGGCGAAAAATGTAGAACTCCCTTGAATTGGGTAGAATCGGAGAAAGAACATATTACGGTGTTGAGTTAGTTGATGATCTTTGAGAGAAAGTTCGTATCATTAGAAAACATATAGAAGCTGCTCAAGCACGACAAAAGAGTTATGCGCACAAGAGAAGAAAACCAATTGAGTTTAAAGTAGGTGACTATGTCTACTTGAAGGTATCTCCAATGAAGAGGGTACAACGTTTTTTGTGTTAAACGCAAGTTGGCGCCAAGATTTGTGGGACCATTCCGTATTATAGCAAGGAAAGGACCAAAGGCTTATCAATTGCGCTTACCTAGGGAGATGAAAGCTATTTTTCGGTGTTTTCCATGTTTCTCAACCGAAGAAATGCCTACGAGTGCACGAAGAACAAGTGCCTATCGAGACATTGAAATTGAATCTGATCTCACTTATGAAGAAAAAAGCCTCTACAGGTCCTAGACACCAAAGAAAGGGTCACTTTCGCAATCGGATAGTCAAGTTATACAAGGTGTTATGGAGTAATCATGGTGAGAAAGATGCAACATGGGAAGCCGAAGACTATCTCCGAGATAATTATCCCAAGTTCTATAACACATGGTTAGTAATAAAATCAAATCTCGGGACGAGATTTTCTTAAGGGGGGAAGGGCTGTAACACCCCTGGTGTTAAGCTAAGCACTATTCTTGCATTTCATGATCATAAGCATCATTTGCACTCATCCTTGCATTGCACCATGCATTGCAAATCATTCTTTAATTTTGGTTAAAAGTATTTTATTTCATCTTGCTATGCTTTAGTCATACAATGAAATGCCTTGTAGATTCTTTGTTTGAGTGCTATGAATGTTTAGATATGTTTGAATATTGATTTGGAGCATTGTTCATGTTGGTCATGTCACCCAAAAGTGTGTAATTAGGGCTGGTCAACTCAGTTTGACCCTTTGAAGTGATTTCGGAAACCATTTCAAAAGTGCATGATAAAATAGTTTTTGGCAAAAAGTTTCTATATAGAAAGTGTAGTACTTTTCTTGTGGAACAATTGGTGTTCAGCTTGCATCTCATGAAAATGTTTGGAAAGTCTTCAAAACAGCCCAAACAGCCACGTCAAATGAATGCCATTTCAAATTTGAATTTCAAAAGAGCATCTTTGCTGTTTCTGTCTTTGACTGATCGTAGTTCAAATTCTGTTGAGAATTTGAAGAAACTCCAATTGAATGATTTGTAGCTTACGAAATTCTGAACATTTCATGTATACAAAGTTTTTGCAAATTCGGCACGGTTTACGAGCAGCAGAGCAAAAGGGAGAGAAACGGGGCTGCTGGCAGGCACCGCCCTTCTTCCCCAACCAGCGAGGGCGACGTGGAGGACACCGGCCATGGGATGTCGACATACCGCACCCAAACCTGCCCGACCGGCCACTTTACTCCGCCTCCAACCCCCAGCCCTGCCTCCCTGTCATCCCACTTCACTCGCCCCACCTCGCCATCCTCCTCCAGCGCAAGAACGAGAGCAGCAGTGGGCGCCGCCGCGGCTGCCATTGCCGTCGTCGCCGCCTAGCTCGCGAACCGCCCCGCCAAAAACTCTCCAAAATCCACCCACAGCTCCGCCATGCCATGATATACAAGCCCACAGCATTGAACGAGGTAAAGAGAGCAAGGGAAAGCCGGCATCCGCGTTTTTCTGTCCGACAGCGAGGAAGCCGCCATGGCCGCCGCCGTGGGCGAGCTCGACGCCGGGCTGCGCTTCACGTTTTTCTTTGCCGTTTCTTGCGTCTCGTGCTCACGTCGTTGTGTTCTAGCTCAGGTTAAAGCAGTTCGAGGTTTGCCGCTGCCGTTTCGCCGGAACGCGCCGCTCGCCGACGAAGCTCACGGCCGCCGCCGCCGTGCGCGCGCGGTCGAGTGTCGTCCGGCCATCATTTTGAGCGAGTAGGTAGGGGATTCGCATCGCCTCGACGTCACGCAGCTGATGCTCACCTTGGTTTGCGCCGCCACGGCCTCGAACAGCAGCGCCACCACCGCTCGCAGCGCCGCCGCTCGCCGCCGTCCGCCGCTGCGCATGCCACAGTCAGTTTTAGCTCGCACAAAGGGTACCATTGCGTAGATCTCGTCGTTGCGAATCGTTTGATGTACCTGGTTGGCCGGTTTGGTCGCCGCCGGCGAGGGGCCGCCGTCGAGCCGCCGTGCCCTGCCTCTGGTCGCTGACGCACGGGGCCCAGGTGGCAGCAGCTTTTCATTTTCGTTTTTCTGTTTTCAGAAACTCGGTTCAATCTTGTAAATTCCATAAGTTGCTCATTTTAGCTCGGTTTTTGGTGAAACGACTTTTGTACTGTTTCTTGTAAATAGATCTATCATGTGAATATATGAAACTGCATTTTATGATTCTTTTTTTATATATGTTTTTATTTATTGCAATAAATGCTATATAAATGGATAAATGCATATCTCTAAAATGGTACAAGATAAAATTATGTTTCCTGTACAACATGTTCATGTTTTTGGATTTACATCAAGGGAAAAATATTTGTTCATGCCATGTTCTGTTGGAAAAGTATGAGTTTTGAGTTATGTGCCATTTAGTTTGCATTTTAGGAAAATCATAAGAAAATAAATGTAATGCTTTTGGTCCTGAAACTTTTTGTGAGTTCTTAGGGTACTGTTATGTATCTGTTTTGCCTATAAACCTGTTGTTTCATACACTTTATAATACAAAGTATTTTCATGCCTATATTTTGTGCTAGCTTGTCATTTATGTGTAGAATGATAGATGAATGTGTTAGCTGTGAAATTGTTATGGTAATTTTCTGATGACCAGTAGGTTTTTATGATACATAATTATGTACTTTACTTGCTGTTCAGATTTGGTAGTGTGAGCATATATGTGTTGAAAGTTATAGGTGATGCATGCTTGCTTGCTACCTAGAAAACAGAACTGCTACCTTGCTGTTTTACATGCAGTAGATGTTGTAATCTGGTTAAGTGAGTTGAATAGAGTTGTAGATAATTTCCTAAGCTTTCCAACGAGTCCTAGTTTGCTGTGATCGGAGTTGTAGAACTCGGTTGTGTTCGTTTTTAAATCTTTGCCGTTACATGTTGTCTAAAGATGGTGAGTCATGGATGGTTGTGTTAAGGGTGCAACATATGTTTTGTTTTTTGCGTAGGACTTAGCTTCTCTACAGCCCGAAAGAGATATGCACTTACATAATCATTCATCATTATGCACACATATGTCCTTCATTAATCTTGCATTCATCCTATTCACTCTTGCATATGCATCATGACAGGGATCCGAGGAGACGATTCCGTTGGAGTCGGAGGAGCTGGAGGGAGGGAGAGCTGAACCACTGAGCGTGCAAACCGCAGGAGTCACCGCGAGGAGAAGGGCCAGATCACGAGTTGCCCGAGTGCCCTAACCACTACCCTACTTCCTTTGTCCAAGGCAAGCCCCTGTGCATCTTGACTTTCCTATGCTTTCTCGAATTAACTTACTTGAGTATCCGGTATTGTTTGATGCATTAAGTGTAGGAGTTGTTTGGTACCGTTGTTGCACTTATATCCTTGTTTACCATGATATCCTACCCTATGAGTCAATATCGTAGTCTTTGTTTAGCCCTCGCTACGAAAAGTTAGTAGGTGATCTTACGGTCACTTACAATGAGATAAAATGATGATCATATGTTGGGGTATGTTGCCATTAAAGAATTAATCTTGAGAAGATTAAAAGTGAAGGTTCGGGCAAATGGGGTTGTGCTTTTGCCTGAATTAATTAAACATTGTTACCATGTCGGACTTCAATCGGATTTGAAAGCACCTATCACTTAGTTGGTTCCTACCGGGGCGTGAACCACGGCCGGAAGTAGTTACGGTCGGGCCGGCACCGAGGGCCGTTTAACGCTCCCCATGGAGAGAAGGAAGTATGTGCGGGGCCCACGAACGTGACCGTGGGGCAAGCAAGGCTTGAGCTACCCGGCAGTTCGGTTGGGTCCTCGATGGGGAGGTTGCCGCCACGCCCGCGATTCCCGAGCAGTTCAAAGGTGACCCATGGCTGCCCTTGCAAAGCATGCCGGGTGAGTGTGCGGTATTTGTCCCGGTAGGTAGTAATCGATTCGAGTCGTCATCTCTCCCGGTTAGTGAGAAACCGATTGGCTTCACTTCATTGTGGCATTAACTAATTAAACATGAAAGTAAGATTGATGATGTTATATTTATGGCAATGATTTATTTATGATCTCATTATTACTACTGTTGTTACATTTATGTTGTTACATTGACATGTGATTAGTTCAGGTGCAAACTAATATCTATATTAATAACTTGCTGCTAGATAGGTATATAATTAAAATGACTAAGATTCATGTTTTCTGCAAAATGTCTAGCCAAGCTCCACCAAATAAGCCTATCATGATCCTTGAGAGTCTTTTATGTTATTATTTTATTTTTGTCGGGTAAGTCTAGCTGAGTACAACCTTGTACTCGGGGTTTTATTCCCAATGTTGCTTGAAATCGGGTTTTTCATGGCTATTGCAAGACGTGCTTCTTTCCCGCTTGTGATGATGAATAAAGGCCCCAGGCGAGGCTCTCCATATTCCTACCTTTGCTATCGTAGGAATGATTATCGTGGCACAACTTTAAACCAACTCTTTAAGTTTATTCAAGTACTTCCAAAACTATTTGCTTCGCAACTTTATTTCGAACTTGGTATTGTAATAATTATCGCACTCAATTTAAGTATTTGTGAACCGTTTGAGACTTATGTATGGTATCTCCGAACCTCGAGTACGATTAAAGTTGTGATGTGAAGATGTTTGAAATCCTTTGAGATTTCACGGACTACGGGGTTTATATGTGGTTAAGTATGGGAGTGAGACCGATGGATGGCCACTCTTATGCTTAATTACCTATAAATTGGGCGGTTACATTCTGTGTGAGAACAATGGAGGCGTGAGGGGGAGGGGTCGCCGGGGATGGGGAGAGGAGGGGACGCGAGGTCGCGAGCGAGGAAGGGGGAGGGAGGGGTCGCCGGAAGGGAGGAAGGACCGCGGCGTCAATCGCGGGGGAGGTAGATTTATTTCCTTCTTTTGACGCAAGGGAGAGGGCGTCGCACGAGGGGTTGAGGGGATCGACGATCCCATCGTCGCACGGAGCGCGAGGCGATTCTTTGTAACTCTTTTTTACCGCACGAAAAAAAAAGTCTCCCTTTCATCCTTTTTAGGTAGTAAAAAAGATTCATCCTTTTAGGATCAAAAGCACGTCTCGCAGCCTCCTCCTTCCTGACTTCTTCTTCTTCCTCTCGCCTTGAGACAATTAGTTTGTCCCGTGAAAATCATAGTGTCCAATTTATAAAGCGGATATTTGGCAAGTGTGTTGCTTGCATTCACACAGGCCAAAGCAAAAATAGTGATGGGAAAAAACTCGGGAGCACGAACAACAAACGATTCGATTTCAACTCGCTTTCATCATCATAAGTAGAAAGATGAGAGAACTGCAGTACCCAGCTACTACCATCCCTTTGTATGTCCTTCACCATGCCCTTTCCGTGATTCCTACACAGCAGAAACAAAAAAAAACATGAATCACCAAAAAATCTTTTTTGATTGACAACTGAAATTTGATTCAGAGAAATTGATACAATTGGATGAGAAATTAAATCAATCGAGGGAGGCAACCCGTTCCACCACATACTCTTCGACACGATACACTCCCAGCGTCAAGCTCCCGCAACTGCAGGCGGCTCCCGCTCAGCGTCCTCCTCCTCCTTGCATAGCCACTCACGACGTGTTCTCTGCGGCTTCCTTCTCGCCCGAGCGGTTCCTCCACCCCCCGTCTTTGTTTCATGGAGGACACAACAGATCCGAGAGGGAAAAACAATGAGGGAAAGGGACGTGAATGAGGGGAGAGGGAGAGGGTGAGCGGGCTCACCTCAGCCTTGGGTTTGGCCGCGGCGACCAACCAGATCCCAACCCGCGTCGCTCATGCGGATCCTTCTTGGAATCGTGGTGGGGCGGGCGCCGCCGAAGTAGTGGGCAACGACCCAGGGCGGCTGGGGCTGGGCGTAACAATGGAGGCGGCGGGGGGAGGGCGCTGGGATGGGTGGGCATGGGGAGCTCGCGAGATCCGGCAACCGTAGTTCGTCTTTCCTCCGTCCCGCGCTTGCGAAGCTCGACTTCGGCTTCCCCGCCGAGGATGGGGAGAGGAGGGGACGCGAGGTCGCGAGCGAGGAAGGCGGAGGGGGGGTCGCCGGGAAGGGAGGAAGGACCGCCGCGTCAATCGCGGGGGAGGAGGTAGATTTATTTCCTTCTTTTGACGCAAGGGAGAGGACGTCGCACGAGGGGTTGAGGGGATCGACGATCCCGCCGTCGCACGGAGCGAGGCGATTGCTGTAACTCTTTTTACCACACGAAAAAAAGTCTCCCTTTCATTCTTTTTAGGTAGTAAAAAGATTCATCCTTTTAGGTAGTAAAAGATAAAGATTACCCTTTAAAAGGAAACCAATTGACAATACTATTTAAATGTGATAGCCGGAGAAAGCTATCTATGATTTGGATTTTGGTACGTAGAAAAATATACCAATTGAAATACAACAATGTGTTGTGCCTCTAAAACAATAAACCTAGGTTTTATTTGCTTATGGGTAATATACCAATTGAAATACAACAATGTGTTGTGCCCCTAAACTAATAAACCATATAGGTTTAATTTGCTTATGGGTAAGAGTGAATCATGAGCAATCCTACTATATATGATTTACCTAGTGTATGCATAACATAAAATAGGAACTAGATGCTGATTGAAAATTGATGAATTTAAATTTAATTACCTAACATGAAAGGGAATATATCTAGTGCAAACCAATATTTCGTGCAAACCATGGTAAAAAGGTCGTCTAAATTCACTAAAAAAATCACACATGTAAATGATATGATGATACACAACCGTGCAAAATATCTTGTCCAAACTCGACTTCGTTTGTGAGATATAAAAATAACAAATTTCAGGGTTTTGCACAAAATATAGGTTTGCACTAGATATGTTCCCAACATGAAAAGGGGTATTTGCACTGGCTTTAATTTTCTCATTTTTTTGATCGAAATGGTTGGGGAATCCCTACCACTATTTTTTTTGTTTTTTCAATTAAATGAAAGAATGCATGTACATAAGGTGTTACAACGCGCCTAGGCCCAAAAAGAAAAGGCAAAGAAACTCAAAAGATATTTTATCGCTAGGTAACAAGTCTGAATTCTTTATGTAGTTTGGCCTTTGCACAAACAAGACCAAATTATTTTCTGAAGATTTTATTTGCATGTGTTGATGCTAATTTGACCATTATCGAAGACGATGTCATTTCTCTTAAACCAAATGCTCTCCCCCTTCGGCTATAAAAGGGAAGCTGACCTTACACAGAGCACATCCACACTCAAGCAACTCAACTGGCTTGAGCTTGGAGCACCCACGCAAACAAACATCACTCACTTAAAACCTAAAAACTCTTCCCTCTCTCAACCATTTAATGTACACCTCCGCAACAAAGCAAAAAAAAAAAAAAAAAAGTGAGCCACATGCTCACCGTTGCACTAGGGATATTCTGGCTGAACCGTCTAATCCCTGCATCATCTGAGCTAGACGCCTAAGCAATACGATTACTAATTGATGCTATTTCGAAATACCGGCAAATCTAGACCAAACGCACCCTTATCTGCTAGCTTTTCATTGGAAAAATATAGAAGCAGTTCCAAAATCAAAGCTTCGACTAGCACTACTACATTTGATTAACCATTGCGGTTTTTGATTAACCGTTGTGTTTTTTATCTAACCGCCACCGATCTAAAGTTACGGTTAATTAGTTGATTAACCGTTCGCGGTTTTATGACCGCAACGGTTAATTGGATTAACCATTGCGGTTTTCTTAAAATGCCCGCAACAGTTAATGGGACAAAAAATAATAAAAAAGAAAAATCCGGATCCGGACCTAAACGGACCCGGTCGGCGCCGCCGACCCATTAGGGTTAGGGTTTGGGGGTCGCCCGCCGCCATGACCTTGGGGCGGCGTTTGTGACGCCGGCGCTAGGGTTTGGCGGTGCCGCGGCGGTTGTCGTCGCCCGATCTGTTGCCGCACTTGCCGGATCAGGACTCGCCATTGCCGGATCCGGGCTCGCCATCGCCTGACCCGTACTTGTCAAGTTGCTCCGCGCTGCTTCTGCTTCGGACTTGCCTGGTGACGCCCGCCACGCCGGGACGCCGCCGCGCGCGCCTGGTGATTTTGTCAAGCGGTAATTTTGCTGCCTCGGGGAGCCGGCGGCTTCTGGGCGCTAACACGCCCAAGAGAAGAAAACCCAAATCGTAGTTCCTGTCCACCTGTCCTCTCGCTCTCTACATTCCGGAACCCTCTTCTCTCATCCCGCTCTCGCCTCACCGGCGCCGCCAATCCGCCGCCGACCTAGGGCTTCCTGATCGCCTCACCATGGGAGTCGACAGTGACGACGAGGATCTCGTCGTCTACGGGACGCCCATCGAGCGAGAGGAGGACACCTCCGCCCGCAAGCGCCGGGCCGTCGCCGAGGCCGGCCAACTCCGCGCCCTCCCTGCCTGGAAACAGGAGGTCTTTCTCTCACCTCCCTCTCCCAGTCCCCCTATACTGTATTTTGCGGTAGGAAAGGGATATGTGGCCTGTTGCCTGCGGTGTTGGTAGTAATGGATTCGAGCTACTGGGACTTGCAGTTTCGTGATTAGCAATGCAACAGATATTGCGATTTTTTTTAATGTTTGCGGTTTGCCGAGAAATTGCGGTGCGATTTGGAGGCTGTTTGGCTGGTGGCTTCTGTGGCTGATCTGCTGATTTGTTGTAAGAGAAAAACAGCCATACTGATAAGTTCAAGCGAATGGATACTGCACACTTCTTCCATTTGGGGTTTGCTCACATTCCAGCTGCTGTTGTCAGCTACTTGATGCCATGCTTCTGTTCAGCTTTGGTGGCTCATATTATAAATAGAGCTGTGTTGATTTTTTGCTCGAACCATTGGGGTTGGGGTGAGAGGTAGCACGAGACTTTTAGGGCAATCAGTTGCTCTTTATGCCCTCTTTTGTTAATCGGGCAATATGTCAACTAGGAAACTTCAGAAGCAGAATAATGATTTAAATTGAATTATATCTCCCTACTCCCTCTGTTCCAAATTGTAAGTAATTTTTACTTTTCAAGTTGCATACAAAGCTTTGCACCTAGAAAAGCCAAAACACCTTATAATATAGAATGGACAGAGTACTTGTCAAAGGAGATGCTTAATTCCATCATCTTGCAGAATACAGTTAAACCTGTTGTTTTTATCCTTGTGTGCGCTTGTTAGTCAAACTACAGTCAGTAACTAAGAACTTGATTGTGGGTTACTGCTAATCTCATAATGGAATGGGTTGTGGAAATTCATAATGGTTCGGATGTGATTTTTACTCAACTATTCCTCTTTTAATTGTTAGGTTCATTATAATGTGGATGCTGTTTATCTGTTTGGACTTTGGATAGTGCAACGTAGACTCACAAAAATATAAATTTGTGATTTTGTAGCCACTGTGATCTTATATTTGTATTATCAAATGTGCAGAGTAACATCAGTAGTTGATGCTGCATGTCTGCAGGGAATATGAGAATTCATCACATCATACCATTTATTTTTTACTACTAAGTTATAGTATGGACTGAATTGTATCTTTCGTGAGTTACTTCTTCATACGTGTTGAGCTTGTGCATTATAGATTTCAGCTGAAGTCATGTGGCATTTGATTTACTTGAAGTTTTATTGTTGTTTGCATGTGGCATAGGTGAGGGATGAAGAAGGAAGAAGAAGATTTCATGGCGCATTTACGGGTGGATTCTCTGCTGGCTTTTACAATACTGTTGGCTCAAAAGACGGTATGTTCCGTTGATTTTTTTATTAATTATTATACTACCTCCATCTAGAAAAAGATTCAATTCTAGCTCTATCCCTTGCCAAACTTTCTAAAGTTGACTAAATTTATAGAAAAAAGTATCAGTTCAATATTATAACATGAAATAGGTATACTATGAAAATATATGTATTTGTATTTGTATAAACTTGGTTAAACTTAAAATACATTGACTCGGTACTATGAAAGTAGCATTGAGGAAATACATTCTATAATATACACTATGATTTTCCTCAGGGTGGACACCACAGACATTTACATCATCACGAAAGAATAGAGCTGAGCTGACAAAGCAAAGCATATACAATTTTCTTGATGAGGAGGATATAAAGGTACATAATGTTCAACCTTGCATTTTTTTGAAAAGCTACCCAATTGCTCAGATTGTAGTATGAAAACTGTTCTTTCTGCAATAATTGTTCATTCTTTCCCTTTTAACATGGTTAAAGAATGGCTTTGAGGCAGACAAGTTGCCAGAGTCACCTGACTGGTTTGCAGGTCCAGGCTTGTAAATAGGTATCATTATCGTAGGGCATGTTGATCTGATCAGATTCAGCTTTTCTTTTTGACATCAGATTCAACTTTTAAGGCTGGTCTAATTTCTGCTGTTTAGAGACGCAAATAGTCTGATTGAAGTTATTTCATAGCATATATTCATTCTCGAAAAAATTGAGTTCATTTGACAGCATGAGTACTATTTACAGGATATGGGTGGTGCTGCTTTGGAGACATCTCAGCAGTATGATACCTTTGGTTTTACAGCTGCAGAGCACGCTCGAAAACAGGCATCCAAGGAACAAAAGGAGAGGTCAGTGTCTTATCATCCTGTTCTATCAGTTTAAAAAATTAATGCACTTACTGAACTTAGCTTATCTGTTGCCCATCTTCAGCCATCTCTTTGCATATTTTTCTGCTATTTATTGTGGTTCCATTTAACCAACCTGTTTTGGTCAATCCTTAAGCCCCAGCAGTTGTGGGAGTCTCATGTGGCCATATCACTGAGTTTGGTGGAGTGAACATGAACAAAAAAAAAATGATCGGAGGAAGAGATAAAAAGAATATGGTTCCTATGGGCCTCTTTATGGAGTTTTCTCAAATTTAGTTGCCTATTTGAGCCCTTTAGTTTCCTACTTTTTCATTATTATCTATTTTTATTCTTACATCTATGCCATTGTATCCGAATGCCACCAACTTGTGTATGAGTGCATCCAAATTGAACTACCTTTTTCTGATATATGTTTTTTTTTTTTTCATTTTTACATCTCCTTGCAGACCATCTGCTATACCTGGTCCCATACCTGATGAATTGGTGGTCCCCACCACAAATTCAATTGGTATTATTTGTTCTGATGTTTTTTCAATAACATTTGTGTTGATGTATGTACTATTCATTTTTATATCATTACCATGCTTGAGCAGGTGTGACATTGTTAATGAAAATGGGTTGGCGCCAAGGACGCTCTATCAGGGACTCACATGCTGATTCCTTGTATGGTAGGCCTTTTGTTTTCTATGTTTTTGTTTGTTTGGTAAGTTTAGCCATTCTCTGTCGATGTGTGGCGCTTCATTTGGTCAGTACTCTTGAATACTACAGCCAATGCCTTGTAATAGCAGTTTCTGGCCTCGCTAATTATCATTAGTTTGAAAACATTATTCTGCTGAAAAGTTTCATTGCGATTCTCAAATATTTCTTCCTGACCAAGTATGTCTCCTAACCTAAAAAATAAAATAAAAAACTCTGCATGCAGAATCACGCAGGAACGCTAGAAAAGCTTTTCTTGCTCTCTCTGGTGCCAAGGATGATGAGGATCAAGATCGTAGTGCCGAAAAGCCTAGCTCAGATAAAGCTGTTGTGGGGTCAGTCGAGGAAATACCTGTATCTGGAAATACCCCTGTAAGAATGAGTGTTTTTTTTGCTTCATTGCATGGGTATATGTCTTTGTTATTCACCTCGTTGCAGGGCTGAATTTTCTTGTTTGGTTCTACAATTCTAGGTCTACGTGCTTCATCCAAAGCAGGATCTTCATGGATTAGGTTATGATCCATTCAAGCTTGCTCCTGAGTTTAGAGGTATCATGTTCAGATAATATACACTTATTAGCATTATTTAGTGTCTGTCACACCTGATTCCTTTTTTTAGACAGGAAAACATTGCAGAAGTCAAGAGAGAGGGACCACAAACGAAATGATGTTTCAATGAGGGAAATCTTCTGATTTCTAACTGTAAGATATAATGGCGATTGTCTCCCTGTATTCTATTATAATTATATTATAATTTTGTTGAGTGTTGATTAATGGTTAGTGTAGCCTCAGCTTTGAATTAACTTAGCTAGTTGTTCAATCATCAGCAGGACATTATGCTCCTGGTTTTGGGATTGGAGCTCTCGAAGAGCTTGATGTTGAAGATGAAGATATTTATGCATCAGGTGAGTTATCTTATCAATCTTGATACTGCTGATTTTTATATGAGGGATTTAATCAATCATATGATGTTTTTCTGTTTAAACACTCCTTTATGGAATTCAGTTCTGGCCATGTGATCAATCGTATGATACTCAACTAGGGTTCGTTCACATTTTTTTTTTTTCCAGGATCTTGATATTTCATATTTGTTTTCTGATTGAAGTCATATTCATGGTTAATATACATTGGAGACTTGTTCTTTCATAGTGGTCATGCTATATTTTCAGGTTGATCTATTAGCCCTTTATACTTATAAGTTGACCCTTCCTAACATTTGTTGTATTTAGGTTTTGCTTATGAACAAACTGAAGTTGATATTGAGCCTTCAAAAGCAGCCAGTGACAGTAATTACAAACTTGATAACAGAAAAAAAGGTTTCTACCTGAGCTTTAAGATTGCCTCAAATTCTGAGTACAAACTTGAACGGTAATGCTTCCTCTGATTCATACTTTTCTTCATCTTGATGGAGCAGTGTGAGTGAAGTGTGAATTAGCTTCGAAAGTTTGGGCTTTTTAAAAAAAAAAATTCTACCTTCTGTGTGTTACCCTTTCAAAGTTTTTAGCTTACCTAATCATTTAACTGTATTGATGCCAAATTTCATTCTTGTCAGTTTAACTAATGGAACGTATATGTGAAATTGTACTCCCTCCATTTCTGTTTATAAGGCATGCTTGCATTCTTAGTGCTAGGTCTAAGCGGGAGATTGACAGTGGTTAATCCCTAGCACATGTATATTACTTTTCCTGCAATTTACTTTTGCAAAGTAGGGTTGCTTTGGCACTCAAATTAATATTGAGTTGCCTTGGCTTCCAAGTAGGCTAAGCATCTTGCTTTGTGCAAGAATATGCTCTAGGGAGTAGTTGGTAGAGGCCCTGCTCTATAAAAGCAGCAGCCACCCCTTGTAAGACAATAAGTCATTGCATTACAATTCAATCCAAGCGGCCCTAGGTCAAGCTAACCTTTGGGTTTTTGCTTAATTGATCCATGTTTTGGGCAACAATTGGTATCTAGAGCTAGGGTTCTTGTAAAGACTTCCCAGCCGCCGCCGCCACCATGTCCACCTCTAGCCAGAGAGCTCGCCGTGCTGTAGAGGCCGTGGGGAAGATGCTGCTACCGGGCGACAAGGGCGCCGCTACCACGGGCTCTAGGAGCCTCGGAGGCGCGGGGGCGCCGCGGAGGCCGTGGCCGTGCGGGCAGCGGGTGGCCGCGCCAGCGGCGGCCGTGTGAGAGAGTGAAGGAGGAAGGAGGCGGGGCCGGAGGATCGGGGAGCCCGGAGTCGCCGTCGTGTCTAGCCGTCACTAGAACGGCGTCGCGGGCGTTCCCCGGTGGTGCGGGTGTCTGCGGGATCCGGCCGGGGCCGGCCCCGGCTTTACCCGCCAACTACCACGATTGGTGAAGCTCTAGACGTGTAGGCTTTGGGAGGCTGCACTACGGCGGCGTCGGCTCGAGGAGGATCACGGGCCTTGAGGCTCTGCGCCGCCGTGCCACCGGGTGGGTGCGACCATCGCTAACAAGCCCACCGCCAAGGCCGCGCTGGGAGCGATCGCGACGCGCGGTGCGTCGGCGGTGAGCATGTCCGCCACGCTGCGGAGGCTCCGCGGCTCGGTGGGAAGGTCTCGTATTCAAGCCGGGGGAGCAAGTCGAGGACTTTGCACTGCGGGTGACGAATCGATGGAGCAGATGGCGCGCAACGGCGACACCGACCTAGACGAAGCTCGCTCGCCGGTGGAGAAATTCCTCGGGTGCATGCCGAAGAGGTACGAAAGCGTTGGTCCTTTCCATTGAGACATTGCTCGATTTCGGGCGCTCACCATCGAGGACATCACGGGCACTTCAAGTCGCTCCGGACCGTGAGCGCACGTCGGAGATGGAGACGAACACCGGCAAGCTCCTGTACACCGCCGAGCAGCGGCGGGCCTTCAATGAGGAGGCAACCGGGTCATCAAAGGATGGTGACCGCCGCCGCCGTCCCCGGTGGCAAGAAGAACAAGAGGAGCTGGAGGCGATCGACGGCCGAACCGCGGCGACCTGCGCCTCAATTGCAACCGCGCCCCACCAATCGCGCGAGATTGCCCCCATCCTTGCCGCGACCGGGAGTGTGGCGGTGCGGCACACGTGGGGGAAGCGAGGGGCGACCATGCGCCGGCGTGCGGATTCGTAGAGATGGACATAGCAGGAGACGGCGGCAGGGCTCAAGCTTCCTCCTACGCCAAGTCGGCGCCGTTGGACATCTGCAAGCCCAAGGTGACGATTTTCTTCCACACCGAGCTCGATGCCGCTGACAAGATTGATGGATGGTACCTGGACACCGGCGCCACGCACCACATGACTGAGCGACGCGAGCTCTTCACCGACCTGGACATGACAGCCAAAGCACGGTGAGGTTCGGCGACGAGTCAAAGGTGGAGAGATCCATGGCGTCGGCTCCATCATCTTCGAGGCGAAGAATGGCGAGCACAGGGTGCTCCACGGGGTGTACTTCATCCCGCCGCTGCGGAACTCGATCATGAGCCTGGGCAACTCGACGAGGGAGGCTCAAGAGTGGAGATCAAGCACGGCTTGTTGAGGATTTGGGACCGGCGTGAACGGCTCCCCGCGAGCGCGAATCGGCTCTACATCCTCCACATCGGCCACGGCCAAGCCGCTTTGCCTCACCGCGCGCAAGGATGACGAGGCGCCGGCGTTGGCACGAGCGCTACAACCATCCGCACTTTGACGCTACCGCGCGGTTGTCCAAAGAGGACATGGCGCGCGGGCTGCCAGCAATCAAGCATGTCGGGTAGTTCTGCGACACGTGCGTCATCACCAAGCACCGCCGAGCTCCGTTCCCAGTAGAAGCCCAAGTACCGCACGCAGGATCTGTTGGAACTTGTCCACGACGATCTTTGCGGGCCAATCACGCTGGCGACTCCCGGTGGCAGGCGCTACTTCCTGCTGCTGGTCGACGACGCCATGCGGTACATGTGGGTGGCGCTCTTGACGACGAAGGACATGGCCGCAGATGCCATCAAGACTCCCTCTGTAGGCGCGGGCGTAGAAGCAGAGCGGCAAGAAGCTGTGCACCCTGCGGACGGACAACAAGCGGGAGTTCACCGTTGGCGAGATCACCGCCTACTGCGCGGAGGAGGGAATCCAGCGCCCCTCGCCGCAGTAGAACGACGTCGTGGAGCGTCGGAATCAGACCGTGGTCGCCATGGCCCGGGCGCTGCTGAGGTAGAGGAGTTTGCCGGCGCGATTCTGGGGCGAGGCCGTGGTCACCGCCATGCACCTGCTCAACCAGGCTCCGACCAAGGCGCTATAGGGCATGACATCGTACGAGGCCTGGCATGGCAAGGCACTGCAGGTGGGGCACCTGCGCACGTTCGGCTATGTGGCATTCACCAAGGATCTGTCCTGGTTGAAGAAGCCGGACGATCGCAACCGGCCGGGCATCTTCATTGGGTACGCGGACGGCGCCAAGGCGTCTGGGTGTCTCACCCGTCCACCCAGCGGTGTGCGCGTCTCGCGAGACGTCATCTTCGACGAGAGCCGCGGGTGGAACTGGCTGAAGGAAGGAGGGGAGCAAGCTCCGGCGGACGAGGAGTTCGTCGTCAAGCAGGTGGAGGACGGACGCAGGATCGAGAGGAGCACATACGCCGTCAAGCTCGCTCACGACTACGAGGCCGCCGCGCCACCATCCCCCCTGGGAGCGAGCGTGAGCCGAGGCGGGGAGAGATCGAGCTCTTTGCCCCGCGCGTCCCCGACAACGCCGCCCGGCGGGCGCCTTCGTCGCGCGCGCCCTCGATCGAGCCGGCCACGCCCGTTGAGAACGACGAGGAGCGCCTGGACGCGTACTAAGATGACGAACCTCTCCGCTACCGCACGGTGACGAACATCATCGGGGATGAGTCGTTGTCGGGGCTGGCAGAGCGGCTCTTCGCTCAACTCCACCTCACGCACGTCGGGGAGCCCACCAAGCACACGGAGGCCAAGGGCCATCCAGAGTGGGAGGCGGCAATGAAGCAGGAGCTCCAGGGCGGTCGAGAAGAACCGGACTGGGAGCTCATGGACCTCCCCGACGGCCACCGCCCGATCTCGCTCAAATGGGTGTTCAAGCTCAAGAAGGATGAGAAGGGGGTGGCCACCAAGCACAAGGCGAGGCTGGTGGCGCGAGGATTCCTATAGCAGGAGGGGATCGACTTTGAGGATGCGTTCGCGCCGGTGGGGAGGATGGAGTCCGTGCAGGTGCTCCTCGCAATGGCGGCGCAGGAAGGGTGGAAGGTCCACCACATGGACGCCAAGTCCGCCTTCCTCAACGGCGACCTCAAGGAGGAGGTGTATGTGTGGCAGCCGCCTGGCTTCGCCGTCGCTAGAGAAGAAGGGAAGGTGTACCGCCTGAAGAAGGCGTTGTACGGGCTGCGGCAAGCGCCGCGCTCATGGAGCGAGAAGCTAGACGCCACGCTGGAGCAGATGGGCTTTCAGCAGAACGCGCACGAGGCGGCGGCGTACCGGCGCGGGAGCGGAAAGACTGATTGGTCGGTGTCTATGTCGACGACCTGATCATCACCGGCGCCGATTGGAGGGAAGTGGAGAGCTTCAAGGCCGCCATGATCGCTTCGAGATGAGTGACCTCGGCCTACTCTGCTACTACCTCGGCGTCGAGGTCCGCCAGGATGCTAAGGGCATCACGCTGCGCCAGTCCAACTACGCGCGGCGCATTCTCGAGCTGGGAGATATGGTGGACTGCAACCCAGCAGCCACCCCGATGGAGGAGAAGCTGAAGCTGAGCAAGGAGAGCACGGCGGAGGAGGTGGATGCGACGGCGTATCGGCGGCTCATGGGAAGTCTGCGGTACCTCGTGCACACCCGACGGCGAACGCCAAGTCTTCCTTGGGAGTTGCTTGGTCAGTTGGCAATCCATCAAGCAGAAGGTGGTGGCGCTTTCAAGCTGCGAGGCAGAGTACATTGCCGCCACCACTGCATCTACTCAAGCACTATGGCTGTAAAGGCTGCTCGGGGAGCTCCTGGGCAGAGAGGTGGAGGTAGTGGAGCTGAGGGTTGACCGCAAGTCAGCTCTTGCCCTGACCAAGAACCCAGTCTCAGGAGCAAGCACATCAAGACCAAATACCACTTTATCCGTGAATGTCTTGAAGATGGGAGCATTAAGGCCAGCTACATTCCCACCACCGAGCAGTTGGCCGACATTCTTACCAAGTCTCTGGGCAGGAACAAGTTCCAGGAGATGAGGGGGAAGATTGGCTTGAAGAAGACCACTTAGTGCTAGGTCTAAGCGGGAGATTGACAGTGGTTAATCCCTAGCACATGTATATTACTTTTCCTGCAATTTACTTTTGCAAAGTAGGGTTGCTTTGGCACTCAAATTAATATTGAGTTGCCTTGGCTTCCATGTAGGCTAAGCATCTTGCTTCATGCAGGAATATGCTCTAGGGAGGTAGAGGCCCTGGTCTATAAAAGCAGCAGCCACCCCTTGTAAGACACTAAGTCATTGCATTGCAATTCAATCCAAGCGGCCCTAGGTCAAGCTGACCTCTGGGTTTTTGCCTAATTGATCCATGGTTTGGGCAACAGGTTCTCATCCTGAAGTCACCATGTGTTGGAGCTTGGGCTATTACGTAGCGGATATGTGTGTGGGGGTGCGGGGCGGGGCTTGAACACCCGGCGGCGGCGCCGTGCTCAACGCCGAAAGCTAGGGCTGGAATGTGGGAACGCCAAGAGCGATAGAGATTTAACTTAATCTCTGGCTAGCTTTTATTAACACAATCTGTAGTATACTTATAGTATCAATCTTAACAAACTTCTGCTAACTGAAGGGACTAACAAACTCAAGGAAACAAACTCCTAATTGGATGGATCCTGAAAACAAACTTGTGCGCTGAACAACGCCAACTCCTGGTGACCGCGCGCTGACGCCACGCCACACTACCTGCACCATATTCTTGTAACATAGGCAGTAATATATCTATTGGATATTGGAAAATATATAACATGTTTATGTTAAAAAAAGAAGAGAAAAATGTTGATGACACCCGCACCATGTTTTCAAGACGCCTGGACGCCCAGGGCGATTAATCGGAGGGACGATTAATCGACAAGTCGACACTACCAGACCTGGACGCCATGGGACCGTCCAGGACGATTAATCACGATTAATCGGACGTCTTGAAAACAGGGGCATCAGCTTACTGTGAACGTCTCCTGATTCAGTAGAAGTGGTGTTTGGTGGCAAATACGTAGCACTGAAACTGAGTTTGCCAATAAATCCAATTAGTTAGAAGGGGTGATTTTGAAAGGGCAGTGATATAGTTGAACAGTTCCATGGGCATTAATGCGCAAGTCTCTCCTACCATACATGCCATATCGTCCAACCTGGCACACATACGAAGAATCAGACTATATAAGTTTTAACCAATTAGAGTAGCTATATAAAGGTCTATCGATACAAAAGTCACTTTGTATCTCAATATATATGATACTATGTATCTCAATATATATGATACTATGGTCACCATTTAATTTTTTGCATCAGTATAATACATCAGAAATTTGTGATAAAAATATAACTCAGAGGACTGTTGTAGTTCAATTCACGTAAAGTTGGGTGGAGTATTTAAACCGATAGTACCACAGATTGATTTACTCAGTTGTGTATTGGCTGTATATTTAAATACTTTAGTACTCTGGAAATTGAATGGCATTATTGCTTTTATCAGATTCCCTCCTCCTGAGATCCCTGACGATTTTGATGCTCAACACAAATTTCCAACTCCAGTTGAATCTGCGGAGAAGTTTTCTGACTCAGCCCCCCTTGAGGTTTCTCCTCCAGAAGACACTAGCTTGACACTATTGATTGACGGCTGTGCAGCTATGGTTGCACGTTGTGGGAAACATATTGAAGATTTCTACAAGGAGAAAAGTAAGACAAACCCGCAGTTCCTTTTCCTTAGTGGAGGAGATGGCTGTAACTATTATATGAGAAAGTTATGGGAGCATCAGCAAAAACATATTGGTCAGCAAAGGCATGATTCTGCAAAATCAAAGACTTCTTCTGACAAGTTGACAGCAGAAAATCGTGGGAAAATTCTTGGTGAAAGGCCCCTTGATAGAACTACTAAACTACATAGCCCATCTCTCTCTGCGAAGGAAGCTGTTCAACTGCAATCTAATCTTGTTGACACATTTGTCAAGCCAATATCCCTTGTAAGTTATTTCTATTGTATTGGGCCGTTGTTAATATCACATGGTTATGTCAATGCTCATTCTTGGTCTGCAAATGTTTTTTTTCTTTCTTGCAAATAGGATGGCCATCCAGAGTCTGAGAAGCCTTTTAGCAATGATCCTGCCAAACAAGTTAGGTTTGAGCAATTTCTTAGAGATAAATATGAGGGAGGTCTTCGTGCTGCAAATGTTACACCTACAAGTACCATGTCAGAGGCTGATCGTGCTCGAGAAAGGCTTGATTTTGAGGCTGCTGCAGAGGCAATTGAAAAGGGCAAGGGAAAAAAGGCTACTGATCCTTTGTCAGTGCTCTCTTTGACTGGAATGAATGCGCAACGTTTTGTAGCGGCAACTCAACCAGAGGTAGATGAGGCCACTTTGGTCCTTCTTAGTATTATGTTAAGTCTTCTTCCAAATGTTGACTCCTGGAAAATTTATAAAGAGCTCTGTAGTGATACAAGATGAGAAGCCCATCTATCCACAAAGGGAACAGTTTGAATGGCGGCCCTCACCAATACTGTGCAAACGTTTTGATATTGTTGACCCTTTCATGGGGAAGGTAAATTGAAATATGACTTTTTCTGTAGCTGACATTACTTCGATACTTCTGATAGTTGTGCATATGGGTTACATATACTTGCATTACTTAGTTAGATGCATGTCTTGATTAATATTTGTGAGAATAGAAGCATCGCTTGATGGTATGCTTGTTTCCAGCTGGTCATGCCTGAAGATAGCCATTTCCTTAGATAATAATAATGATAATGTTAATGTTAAGCCTCTGATTATGAGAGGACATGGATCTATCTTTTTAGTAGACATTTATATACTACACAATACAATATGTGTATTTGTATGCTGTTTCTACTGTATTCTTTCACTTATGGACTGCTTCAAACTTTAATACATTAATTTTTGCTTTAAAGCATATAGCTTCAAGTGGAATCTATGTGCATCTGATCATCCTTTACACATTTGCAGCCAATGCCTGTTCGAAGACCAAGGAGCAAGATGGAGAACCTTATCTTTATGACAGAATCCAATAAAGGAACAAAGGATGAAGTGGAGAGCTTAAGTAGGAGTTCACAGCATGCTTCTACAGAAGCGGTAGCAGATGTTGAATCACAGGGAGCTACTAATGACCCTGACTTTGAGCCCAGCAGCTTGCAAAGACCTGTTGATCTTTACAAGGTAGCATATGTCCTGTATTTGGATGTTCTTATCGAAACATGTCTTAGAAGTCAACTGAGATCAAACTAATTGATAAGATGAGAGGCACATTGGGAAATATGTGATGAGTCTCTAAGCTTAAGGATCATTGATCCTGAAAAAAAAAAAAAATCTTATGTTCGAGAAAGCTTAGGCTTCTTTGAATAGAGGCCTAATGTCTTCATCTGCTTGTTGTTTATAAGAAAATGATTATAATATGTTTTAGTATTGACAAGTTCAATTATTGTGGATGCAGGCTATCTTTTCTGATGACTCAGATGATGATGTGGATGAAATTCTTAGTAATCAACCAGTGGATCCAGTGAAGACAAGTGAAGGTGCCAACATGGCTCTCAATCGTCTTGTTGCTGAGGATTTCCTAGAATCATTGGGTAAAGAACTGGGATTAGAGGTCCCACCTGAAAGGCCTCATGTTTCATCTAAACCTGAAAATTTTTCAGCTGCTGGTGCTAATCTCCCATCCCAGAATGAAAGGATAACACCTGCTCTCACCAAAGTAGAGGAGAATCAGAGCTCTATTGGCTTGGTGCAAGTTGGCAATATCAATGAAGATATTCCATTAGCCAGTGCTGAAACCCTTGGTATGAAATATGAGAAGCAGGAGAATAGAACCGAGAAAAACAGGCCTCGCCCTATGCATTGGCAAGACCAGAACCACAGTCCAAGGTCTGATTCATCTAGTGAACGGCATAGGAGGCGGAAAAGCAGATCACATCGTCACATTCGGGATGGAACTCCAGAATCTGAGTCCTCTGGTGAACGCCATAGGAGCAGAAGAAGAAAGAAGTCTCATTCAAGACACAGAAAAGGCAGGAGTAGAAGTCCGGATAGTGATACTCCCAGTGATACCCAACACGAGAGAAAACGCAAGGAGAAAAGGCATCGCCGAGCTTACACATCTGATACTGATTCTAGTGATCATGAACACATGGAAAGATATAATTCTAGTAGTAGGCGATCATCTGACAAAGACAGAAGTAGAAAGCGTAATATACATGACAAGCACAGAAGAAAACATCATGCAGATTTTTCATGAATGGGGACTGCTGGAATATGACTGTACAAATGAGGGAAGATGCAGTGAAGAGCCATTGGTTTTGCAAACCATGGAAGTTTTTGATGAGAACACTGGGAGATACTTAAAAATTGTTCACAGGAAGTGTTCTGCGTATCTTTGGCTTCATTGCCTTCCTCAATTTTGCACCAAGTTTTCTTTGTTGGATTGGTGGAATACCATTGCAGCATTTGCTATACTAGAAAGCAGTCTATGCACCTGAATTGCGTGTTTCTAGCTCTTTCAAATCTGCATGTTCAGTGGACTTTTGTCTGCAACATTTGGGCTTAGCCAACTCAACTGTTCTGAAACTCTGGAACTCTGGATGCAGTTTCATGGAAAGGAATTGCAATCATCTGGTTGCTCGTGAAAGTCTTAGGAAAAAGATGTACTTGTAGTACGTTGAACCTGGTAGCAAATGGTTTGATTACAAATCTATGGTGTGCGAGAAACCAAAATTCTATGATAGCTATGTTCTAGTTTACTCAATTCATACGATAGTGTAGTTTTGTTTTAACAGAAAGTAATTAAGTTTTTGAGAATTGTCAAAGCATAGTGAAGTTGGGCATTCCCTTTCCTTATTGGCAGCAAGATGTTGCCATCAAGAGATATATGTTTGGATATAGATCTGATGGTAATTCCTTGGTAAGACAATCAGTTCCTCTGCCGTCTCTACATTTTTGCTATGCTTTTCCTCGTACTTGTTTAGTGTAGTTTGTCCTCTATCCCAAAATAAAATCATTTCTGTAATTCTCTCGAGTGAAACAATCCTAACTAACCAAGTCTGACATTTAAATGAGCATTATCAGACCCATTGTGAAATGTATTTTCTTGGTTTAGTTATTCGATGTGGAAGAGATATTGGATAAAATACTCCTCTATATACACATGATTACTTATGATAGCTTGACATAGGGCAATCAGAAGTGCTTATATGTCGAGACATGGTATGAATCAGCAAAGTCGGGCATTTTCGATCAGGATAAAACAACTGATGCAAGCAGTAGTTGCATGTTCATGTTACAACGCACCGCCTCTGAAGTATCGAATTGAGCATCAAAAACTCTCCACAGCAAGTCTAAGCGAAGATGCTTTCCTTGTACGCATACCAATCGCGAACCTGTCGTGCCATGGTAGCGCTTTATTGTTTGTTATGACTGTTTTCGCACATTCCAGCTCAGGGATCACCCTAACAGATGACTAGACGAGTCTCACTCTCGCTCTCACATGACAGGAATATATTGAGGGCTGTTGTTTTACCCCACTAATAAGTTTCCTAGATTTACTATCCACTAGATGTTCGGATGGGACCCGAATTCACTACTGTAAGAGCTGCCCTCTGCCGAGTGGTATAACCAGTGATGTTGATGAAGAGACATTGACAAGTAGAGCGATTGTTGCCATCTTATCTTATGCTCCATACACAGAATTGTGCGTGGCTGGCCTGCTGATCCCTGAATTTGTTTGGCTCCTCTGTTGAAGCCGGGTACAGTGTTTCCTAGCACACTGGGTCCGTGGCCCAAGAATTCAGAATAGTACCCCCTGAGCACTGTACATCCATGAAACGCTACGAAGATTCTTTGCCTAAACCTGTCGACGACGACAGCAACATTTTCGGAAAGGAGTAGAGTAGGGCAAGCAATGGTGTTGAAATCACAAGGTAAAGGTGCCCACTTCATTTGTCTCGTTGCTTCCTCTAGATTCTAAGCTTTGTTGGACTGTTAGTAGGGAGAGGTCCAGTGTCAGGCATCACTTGAATTCAGCCTACGGCCCTAGTACGTGGCGTCAGGTGTACTATGCCTCAGGTCAAGTGTTCCGTTTCCCTGGTGTGGTGCCGGCATGGTCGGCACTAGTTTCAGTAGTGCTCTGGACACTATGAGAGCCCGGTGTCCAGAGTTGTTGTTCCTTGGTTCAGTGGCAACCTTGGAGCATTGGACTCGTAGGGCGAGGCGTCCACGTCCTTGCCGACGACGGCGACGTTTCTGTCGTTGCCTGGTGCGGTGTCGCCGCTGCCACGGCGGAGAGGCGAGATGACATAGGGATGGGATGGGGTCTATCCATTTCGGAAACCAGGCAGGCCGAGTGCTCACAGAAATTAAGGAGTTGAGCTGCAGGTGGGTAACCTACCGGTCACCAGCTCCTCCGACCAAACGAAAAGATAGCTGGCCGGTGGTGATCCACACCAGACATCACACCAGGCGACCCGACCTGTTTTTTATATAACATCGATCATCACCATTGGCAGCCACGGACGGACGTGTCCGGTGGTGTCGCCTCTCGACGTGTACACGAACTGGCGGACAAAAGTTTGCTGGCGTCGAATGGGCTCTTGATTAATGCTCCGATGGTTGCCTGGCAACCGCAGGTGTCACGCATCTCCCAACTCCGTTTCAGAAATTTCTACAGATATAGCTGCGTACCACCGCGATGAAGATTTTCTTCTCAAGAAGACAACGACCTAGTACAAAAGTGATGATCGAAAAATAATTACATAGTTAAAGGTCGAAGTATTTGAATTCTTAAGGAAAGGATGTCGCTTTAGCCAACCATGCATGTCCAAGTTGATTGACTTTTGGGCTCAATCATTCGGCATGTATATATATATATATATATATATACATGTCATCAGCCGCATGTGTAGGTGACACCGTGACAGTTAGTTTCGTCTCGGCGACGATGACGTGGTCCTCCATTATTCAGAGTCAAGGTGCATGCTACTGGTTAAGTATTTTTCTTTATCAACAACTAATGTGACATGCTTGCATGCAATTATTGGGAAAATGCATACCCCGATAGCATATGAAATGGAAGATCAAACATGATGCTTATTAATTTATTTGTTATACGTAGCACTACTCAGATCATCGGAGTGCATTTTTCGTCAAATTTTGGAACATCCAAATCCAAGTTTTGAATTCCTACTAATTTAGTTTTACCGGAAAATAATGGTAAAATAACCCGTTTTATGTAGTTTTTACGATATACAGATTATGTAATAACTGTTAAAAATAGAACATCTTAGTGGATCTCTAACAGCAGATCAAGACGGGTACATCTTATACAAAGTGAATAACAACATAAGGATATGATCCTAATAAGTATTCTAGTACATCTACAAAAAGCATAACAGATATATACAACATGTCCTAGATCTACGAGTAATGACGAACAGCATGTATTCATGATCCTAATATATCTCCTACAACATCTATCAACCCGAGATCTACCTCCTACAACATCTATCAACGCGAGATCTACTAACAGTAGGAGATTAGATTACCGACCTTCCTTTCCCTTGTCACCATTGGTGTTCCTTGACTCAGCCATGGATCCGTCGGCGACCTCCTCTGCACTAGGGCAGCGACGGTCGGTGAAGGGGCGTCGCCGGCGTCGATGCAGTGGCAGTGGTGGAGAGTCTTCCCATCACTGACTGCGGCACTGTAGATCGGATAGGTCTAGAAATGTGGGTGGGGTGAATAGTGGCGGCGGCCAACTTAGGGTACCGTGCCCCGGCGCCCCACCCTCCTATTTATATACCGCAGTGTGAACAGGGGCCCTCCAACCATTAGTGGGTTGGGCTCCCCCGATCAGGGAGCGGATCAAGGTTTTGGTTCGGTCCGTTGAGCCCAAAACAAGGGAGATCAAATACTAACATTCTCCCCCTTGATCTCCTCTTAATAACTTATCTTGATCTTAACTTAAAAACTTATTCCTTAAACTTCATCCCATTACAAAGCTATGCGTAGAGCGTGTCTCATCATCCACGAAGAAATTGCCGTTAGACTTAACAGGCTACAATACATCACTCTGATATGAAATAAAGTCCTAATATCTAATTTTGGGCCCTAAGTGTCCAGGAATCATAGGCTTTCCATTAAACCCATGCCGGCTAGGTGTTTTCTAAACACAATGGGTGGTAAGCCTTTTGTGAGCGGATCCGCTAACATCTTATCTGTACTTATATGCTCTAGACTTATAACATGATCCCGGACTTTTTCCTTCACAACGTAGTACTTAATGTCAATGTGCTTGGTGGCAGCACTTGACCTATTGTTGTGAGTGTATTCTATAACGGTGAATCTCTATCCCCAGAACGAAAGATGTTTCACCGAGGTCTTTCATATCAAAGTGTGAGGACAAGAACTTCTTTGTTTCCAGTAGTAGGGTCATGTCACTGCTTGCTAGCAGGATATCATCTACATACAGGACTAAGAAAATATACTTACCATTCTTAAATTTCACATAGACGCAATTGTCCTCAACATTCTCCTTAAACCCAAACTTTCTTATTGTGTTATCAAACTTCAAGTACCACTGTCTTGAAGCTTGCTTTAACCCGTAAATGGATTTCTTTAGGCGACATCCCATGTTTTCTTTTCCTTCCACAACAAAACCTTTCGGTTGTGCCATGTATACATCCTCCTCTAAGTCCCCATTAAGGAATGTCGTCTTTACATCCATCTGACGCAATTCTATGTCATAGTGTGCTACTAGCGCCATTATAATTCTGAAAGAATCTTTACATGAGACTGGAGAAAAGGTCTCATTGTAATCAATTCCTTCTCTTTGTGTAAAGCCTTTTGCCACAAGTCACGCCTTATGCCTCTCAATGTTCCCTTGGGAGTCATACTTAGTTTTGTATACCCACTTACCACCTACTTTCTTAGCTCCCTTAGGAATATCCACTAATTCCCAAACATCATTGGAATTCATGGATTTTATCTCATCTTTCATGGCTTCTAACCATTTCACTGATTGATCGCTTCTCATGGCTTCTTCATATGTGGTGGGGTCATCCTCCATATGAAATTCCTCAGTTTCATATACTTCAAAATCATCTAATATAGCTGATCTTCTAACTCTGTTTGACCTTCTAAGGCCCTCATTATTAGGCGCTATAGGGGGCTGCTGTTGTTCTTCCTCATGCACAACAATGGTTCTAATGGATCCCCGGGACATGTTCCTCTTTCTCATTGGTTGTCGGCACAGGTGAACTTAATTACAACAGGTGCTGGCACCATGGTGTCTCGACACCACTGTAGGTGTAGCAACAATAGGCAGCATAAAGTATGATTCCTAAAACATTGGAGTAGGGGCATGAACCCATTTCTCCTCAAGACTAATATCTCGTGCTACCATACTCCCCCTGATCACATCATCTTCTAAGAACTTAGCATGTCTTGTTTCTACAAACTTTGTATGCCTGTCAGGGCAATAAAAGCGGTAACCTTTTGATCTTTCTAGGTAGCCAATGAAATGGCAACCGACCGTCTTAGGGTCTAACTTTCTTAAATTTGGGTTAAAAACTTTTTGCCTCAAAGCAGGACAACCCCACACTCTTAAATGCTTAAGTGAGGGGACTCTACATCCCCCATAACTCATACGGTGTTTTAGGCACCGACTTACTAGGTACTCGATTAAGAATGTGAATAGCGGTTTTTAACGCCTCCATCCACAAACTTATCGGTAGCGTAGAGTAGCTTAGCATGCTTCTCACCATATCCATTAAGATACGGTTTAAGCCTTTCACCACTCCATTTTGTCGAGGATCTCCGGGCATGGAATACTGAGCAACTATGCCATTTTCCTGTAGGAACTTTGCAAAAGGTCCTAGAACTTGGCCAAACGGGGTATGTCGCCCATAGTACTCCCCACCACGGTTTGATCTTACTATCTTAATTTTCTTATTATGTTGATTTTCTACTTCAGCCTTAAACTTTTCTAAAGCTTCTGATCTTTCTCTAATTGGATAAATATAGCCAAAACTCGAATAATCATCTGTGAATGTTACAAATGAATCATAACCATCCACGCTTTTAACAGGGAAAAGGTCCACATATATCCGTGTGGATTATTTCTAAGTTCCGTGCACTTCGTTTGGCATCTTTCTTAATTTTCTTAACATACTTTCCCTTAATACAATCAACACATTGATCTAATTCTGAGAGTTCTAATGGCGGAAGAATTTCAGCCTTGACTAATCTATCAATTCTCCCCCTCGAAATATGGCCTAATCTGCAATGCCATAATTTCGAAGAGTCATTCTAAAATTTCTTACGCTTTCTACTTACATTAGCATACGAGGAGGCATTCTCATTCTCATTCTCATTCTCATTGGATATAACATTCACATTCTCAGAAACTGATAACAAATAAAGTTTGTCTTGTCGGAAGGCAAGACCAACACACTTATTATTAAATAGTATCTCACACTTGCCATTACCAAAATGGCATCCAAATCCATCATCATCTAACTTAGAAACACTTATTAAATTTCTACGCAAAGAGGGAACATAGAGTACATCAGATAGCCTAAGTACAAAACCATCTAATAACTCTAATGATAAATCTCCGATGGCTTCAACATCGGTTTGTACTCCATTTGCCACCTTAATTCTTCTTTCTCCTCTTTGCAGCGTCCTCCTCGTAGTGAACCCCTGTAAAGAATTGGCAACATGAATTGTCGCACCTGAGTCAATCCACCAAGTAGATTTTGCATAACTTATATACAAGGATTCATCTACTAATGTAATAATATCCTCACCTCTCTTATTGCACCATTTTAGGAAACCAATACAATCTTTTCGACGATGGCCATGTTTCTCCTGCAACATGCACCGATCGAGGGCCAACCATGGCTTCTTTTTGTTCACATACTGTGGCTTCTTATCATTTTGAGGAGCCCGAGGGGCCCGAGGGGCCCGAGGAGCCTTACCATTTCCCCTGGAGGAGGAGCTGCCATCCCACTTCGGTTTCCCTAATGGGCTAAAAAACTTCCTCTTGCCATCCTTTACAAGGTTAGCAGAGTCATTCTGATCATTCTTCAAAGCCTTAATTCTATCCTCCTGCTCCACGCACATGGCATTCACCTTATCTATGTTCCACTCATCAGGCATCATGTTGTAGTTCACAACAAGAGCCTCAAATTCCTTACGGAGGGAAGCAAAGATTAGATGATTGACAAATGGATCTGGTAGAGGCATTTTCATAGCAGCAAGCTTAGCTGCTATGGTGCTCATCTCAAGTACATGGTTTCTAACAACACCACCACATTTGTATCTCTTAGTGGTCAACTCTCTGATGAGTATGCCAGCTTGGGTCTTGGTAGTCCCATGAAACTGAGCTTTAACTCTTTCTAAGTACTCATTGGCGGTGTCACAATCTGGGAGTGCTCCCCTGATAGGCTCAGCAATGGTCGTCTTAGCTAAGGTGAGACATTTCTTATTAGATGTGTCCCATTGCTTTTTCTCAAGCTTATACTTAGCCACTTGTTCAACATGAGCACGTTGACGAGTCTCAAAAGCAGCATCTTCCTCATTATCTAATCTCACCGGTGCCACTGGCTCAGTGGGACGCGGTGTGTCAAGTGCTAAGTCATCCTCATTCATGACAAGGGCAGCCTTATACTTCTCAAACCACTGCTTGTAGTTGGAGCCATTCGTAGTGGGGATCATTGCTCTCCAATTTGCAAGTCCTGAAATTTTAGTGACAAAGTTGGTGAGAACAATTAAAATTGAAGTAACTTAACATAAGATTGCATGTTTTAAATCAACGTTGGTTAGAATTAAAGCATACAATTCCTTCTACACTAATTCTACATCACCGTTGGGCGTAAATAGAATTAATGCATAAAAACTTAGAGACAAAAACATTCATAATATTGATATCATCAACGTTGGTCGAAAAAATAACAATATCATAAATTTTCTAATACTGATTAATTGCTCTAAAAATTAAATTTTCCCGTTGGTTCCAATTTAATTAAAGATACAATAAATAACGATGCAAATGGAAGCTAATAAATATGCTTATAATAATTTTGAGAATCTTAATTACTCTCTCGAAAATTTAATCCCGTTGGTTCATAAATTTAACGAAAAATAAACTCAAAACTTAACTCAATAACTTAAAACATTGCTGAAATTCGTAAAGAAAAAATATAAAAACTTTATTTATTACTAATCGGGCCAAAATAAACGATTCGCCCGAGATCGAAACCGCCCCGCAGGCCAAGTATGGAACTATGTGCAAGGAGAGCGAAACCGCCCAGCCCAAAGGCGCAATTTTTTTTTTAATGTATTCCTGTTGACTGAAATTGGAAAATCTAATAAAAACGCTTAACCGGCCAGCGAATGAAACGGCCCGACGCCAGATTCGGCTCGAGACCGAGCTCGCCGCCCCCCGGGCGGATGTGCCGCAGCCCATGAGGTCGGCCGGTGGGATCTAAGTCGTCCGATCGAACGATCCGGATCCAACGGTTGAGAGTGGTTTTCGGAGGTATAAATACCGCATCGTTGTAACCCTAACCCTAACTACTCATTTCCCGATCCATCCCCTCCCAAAGAGCCGTGTGCAGCAGCCCTCATCCCAAAGAAGCAGCGTCCAAAGAACTGAGCAAGGAGCGCCGCCCGAGTAAAGCGCCCGGGAGATCGACTCCGGCGCCGCCACCGCGGCGCGCTGCCGGCGCGGAGCGGCGGCGCCGCCAGCCTCCCGCCTCTCTCATCTTACTCCTTCCCATTCTCGTTCTCCTACCACCGCGCCCACACCACGAGCCCACGGCGGCGGCGACCGCCACCAAGGGTGGCCGGAGATGGGGAAGAAGACCGGCGCCACCGCAGGATGTATCGCCGGCGCGCGCGTGCGTCTTGGCTACGCCGCAGCGATTCCGTCGATCCGTCCATCGGTGGTGCCACTGATGCCGACGAAGGTGAGAAAAGGGTAAGGCTTCTTTCACCCACGCCGGATCTGACATTTCTGATGGTTAGGGTTTCGATTTCTTCCCGATCCATCTGAATCGGTTGGTTGCTTTTCTTCTAATTGCTGATTCAACCCTAGATTAGGGTTTCTAAAGGTCCTAAAATGACTAATCTGAGATAGCGAAAAGACCTGATCTAGATCCACTGATTAGACCTAGCTCGATGATACCATTGTTAAAAATAGAACATCTTAGTGGATCTCTAACAGCAGATCAAGACAGGTACACCTTATACAAAGTGATTAACAGCTTAGGGATATGATCCTAATAAGTATTCTAGTACATCTACAAAAAGCATAACAGATATATACAACATGTCCTAGATCTACGAGTAATGACGAACAACATGTATTCATGATCCTAATATATCTCCTACAACATCTATCAACCCGAGATCTACCTCCTACAACATCTATCAACGCGAGATCTACTAACAGTAGGAGATTAGATTACCGACCTTCCTTTCCTTTGCCACCATTGGTGTTGCTTGACTCAGCCATGGATCCGTCGGCGACCTCCTCTGCACTAGGGCAGCGACGGTCGGTGAAGGGGCATCGCCGGCGTCGATGCAGTGGCAGTGGTGGAGAGTCTTCCCGTCACTGACTGCGGCACTGCAGATCGGATAGGTCTAGAAATGTGGGTGGGGTGAATAGTGGCGGCGGCCAACTTAGGGTACCGTGCCCCGGCGCCCCACCCTCCTATTTATATACCGCAGTGTGAACAGGGTCCCTCCAACCATTAGTGGGTTGGGCTCCCCCGATCTAGGAGCGGATCAAGGTTTTGGTTCGGTCCGTTGGGCCCAAAACAAGGGAGGTCAAATACTAACAATAACAAGGAGAAAGAGACAACGGAGGGACTACTCCCGGGGATGGAAACGTGCGACCTAAACCATACTGTGTAGTTGGTGGCAGTTGCTTTATTTGTTTGGTGATCATTATATCACATATCTAGTTGCGCAAAAGATGATGCCACGAAGATGTGCAAAACGGCTATGATTTTATTAATTATTTTCATGGCACATAGAGTCTGCAATCTACTTTCTGACTAATAATAGAGATCAACGCACCAGAGACTTAGATATGTGCTAGAGAGAGAGAGAGAGCTGAGAATGCATTTAGATAATCCAAAGCCCAATTGAAGTCTAGTTGCTTTGAATGCCCACAAATAGGGTGTTTGTTACTCCTGCGTACTCATAAAACATGACGTTTAGGACAACGACACGGTCTTCAAAACATAACTTTAACCTCTTATCATTCTAAAATATTTATGAAAGCAAATTGGCTTGTAGTCCAATGGTAGGATCGGTCAAGTAGGACGCTACCCACCGTGGGATTTTCCCAAGATTTACCGACGTTATGCATTAAGTGGTAAGCGACGTTCCCGTCGACAATGAGGCGCCAATGGTGACTATGGAAATCTCCAGATCTGTCGGGTGCTCAGTCCTTCGGAGGTGCTCATAGGGGGGTAGGCTTTGCGTACATGTGTTCATAGGGTGAGTGCGCTTGCGTGCGTGTTGTGAGCGTCTACGTTGTACCGTGTAATTCTAAAAATATATATTTATGAAAAATGATATATGTATACTTTTATGAAAGTATTTTTCAAGACAAATATATTCATATAGTTTTTACATTTGTAAACTCAACAACTTAAAAATTATTGATGATTTATATTCCTAATATTTGACTCAAAGCTTCCAAAACGTCAAGTTTTATGAGCACGGAGAGAGTACCATTTTGATGCACAATAAAATTCAAAATCCATTAGAGATTAACTTTAAAAGTCCAGTGTCTAATATCTATTATAACTTGATGTGCACGGTTGCGCATCCGATGAGGGTCTACACAGCGGGCGTGCGGCAGAGAAGATCAGGAGGAGGAGGATCCCTCGCTGATCATCCACATCCTGCTTTCTTCTTCGACTTGATGGGGCTACGACACATGTGCACTGCTACCCTAGCCTTCAGGAGGCCCCGCCCCGCCGTCGGGGATGGGGCAGATGCACATCCCCAAGAAGGGCCCACGCCGCCGCAGCATGGAGTTGACCTGTTGTGACCTTCCCTCCTCTCCTCCCCTACACCCCTCATGGTTGGCTTTTGGCTTTTGGGAACAAAATCCAAACACACATGGCCTAAGTTGGAGCGCACACCGTGCCTCATTCAGATTTGTACACGGTGAGCTATAGTGGTCAGTCTAGAAGGACAACGACACAGCTTGCAGGTGCCACACTTTTACAAACATGCATATTCCATATGGATGCATCAGCAACAGGCATGGATGGTGCTTTCAGCTATGTGATGGCGAGATGCCACCCTTTAATTTGTAACGTTACATGTAGGTGTCACACTGCCACTTCACCTATAGCTACTAAACCCAAGCCACAATTCATTGTCTCATCCACATGTTTGTTTGCAAGTCTGTTCAAGACCATGTAAACAATCCACAAAGCAGCCGCTATCAGTTCATTTTCCCCTATAGATATGTTACACAGCACAGCACGCAGCGAGGCTTGTGGCCAGGGAAAGGATATTCTTCATCTTGGGTACCGGCCTGTACATCATCCATTTTATGCTATACCAATTCATTACAAAATTCTATGCATGCTTTGTATCGATCTGGCCAATTTGGTGCCTTGCCTCCAGTAGTTGTTTACCTTCCTCCTTGCATTGGACAAGTATATTCTTCCACTTGCTGCTTCCTAATAAATGCATCAGAATCCTTGTCTAGCTATAAACAAAGCAGTAAAGTTATAATATAATTTCCATCGGTTGTAGATATTTTAGTGCTTCGGACTTCAGTTTGTCTGATCGAACTTAGTAATTATGAAACTTTGATCGTCACACCCTTCATCCCACAAAAAAGTCCATTTTTGATTTCTTAAATTCATGTTTAACCATTCGTCTTATTTAAATACCTTATACAAATAATAAGATAAGTAAATTATTATGAAAGTATCTCTAACGATAAAATAAGTCATAATAAAATAACTAAAATTTCTTTAAACTTTTTGAATAAGATGGACGGTCAAACAAAAATGTAAAAGTCAAAAACGGATTTTTATTTATAGAACGGAGGGTGTAGTTCTTAAGATACACAATATAGAAGTGTGCTCATAGAAGTGTCACTAAAATATATTGAGACCTTCATTTGGATCCTTAATGCGCTCATATATTGAGACCTTCATTTGGATCTCAAATATTTTAGTTAATTAGTAATGGAAATGGGGTACGGCCTCGACTAGAATTTTTTATTTAGAAATGCGCTCATATATAACCATACAAATCTATATTCCACAAACACAGCTGCATGCCAAATATATTACACAACCATATACAAACCAGGAGTATGTAGTGTAAGCTTATCGAACACGACTTTAAAATTTTGTCAAAGACTAGTTTTGGGGTGTTTAAATGATGGGTGAAAAATTTTAGGGTGTCACTTCGGATATCACGTGAGGTGTCATACTGTGTATTCGGATACCAATAAAAAATACAGATTCCATCACGAAAAAATCATGAGATGAATTTATTAAGACTAATTAATCCATCGTTAACACTTGTGTTATGGTAGCATTTAATTGTCAAATTATAAACTAATTAGGCTTGAAAGATTCGTTTCACAAAGTTATCACGAACTGTGCAATATAATTAGTTTTCGTGAACTGTCCAATTAAACATTCAATAAGATATGCAGATCAGGACACATGAGAGTCTTTAAACTAAAAAAATACTGTAAAGCTAAATCATTCAGGTGGTCTGAACTCTGAATCATCACTGAATCATAAATAAAGGGAAGAAAAAAAGGAACTCTGAACTATAGTACGTTGTGCTGGCATCCTGGGCCATCTAGATAGGGAGGATTTGCCGAGTTGGGGTGCAGGTAAGCCTTGGAAAAGTGAAAATGCCATGGAAGTTCCCAAAGCAAAAGCAAGTCGTCTTGACTCGACTCGAGGCTGAGAGAAACGTGTGTGCAAAAGTCAGTCAATGATTCTACTCTTGTTCTCATCTCATCTCATCGCGCGTCGTGGTCCATGACTTGACTTTATTCTGCAAGGCTACCGCTAATCCGCTATCGCCTGACAGAACTACTAGGCATTTTGTACTGCAATGGTCCCCGGTTTGTCTATTTCACCATAAATATCGTCACCAGTACCACCTGTACAGTATTGATGATTACCACCTATAGGACGGAGGGAGTACTCTCCAATTTGTTGACTTCTAAAATTTTTAAGAATAATCTTATGTACCCATCGATTATTCCAATTAAAGAGATTCTTTTAAATCATAGCCTCCTTTTATGTAATCATAGTTTTCTTTTTAAAAAATTTATCAAATCTTGGCATAATCATGATATAAAATGCATTATATTTCAGTACAAATTTAGGAGTTATAGTGCACTGTATTTCAGAAAGGATGAAGTACCCTATAATACAACTCTCTTTTGAAAAATAGCCATTCCTAGCCATTTGCCACCAACTTTGAAAAAATGTCAAGGCTTTGTGGACTTCTTCTTTTTTGACAATTTTTCTATTTTACAAATGGTTAAACAATGAAATTTGGCTATTAAATTTAGTCAAACTATTGGAATTCGCAACTATAAAATATGTAGTGCAAACCACAACTATCATGAAAACCCATGTAAATCATGGCAAAAAAGTCATCTAAATTTACCAAAAAAGCACACATGTAGATGACATGATGATACACAACCTTGTAAAATATCTCGTCCAAACTCGACTCCGTTTGTGAAATATAAAAATAACAAATTTCTAACAAATTGTTTGGACAACATTCTGGCTTGAAATTTGTTATTTTATATCTCAAAAAGGAAGTCGAATTTGGACAAGATATTTTACAAGATTGTGTGTTATCATATCGTCTACATATGTGATTTTTTTTTGGTGAATTTAGACAACTTTTATGCCGTGATTTACACGGGTTTTCATGACAGCTTATGGTTTGCACTACATATTTTCCCCTCTATTTGCATCCAAAACTTACAAGTGTGCAACCTGGAAAAATGACCTCCCAAAGATTTGCTTCTCGACAAAAATGAGAGATTCAGTATTGCCATATGGTCTTTAGGACTGTCCAAATCGAACTTGAGTCGGGTTTAATTGTAAATCTTAATGCATTTGGACTCTAGCTAACTTAGAGATAGACCTCCTACCCTATGGATATAAATGTGTTCCCCGGATATAAAGGACAATGAGTAGTTAAGGCATCCAATCAATTGATACAACTTTGATCTTTTTTGCATTCATTTTTTTTAAATTGTTGTTCTTTCTTCCTATCTATGATGTTTGAATGTGCCATAGTTGATGTGTCGATTCCGGGGCAACCCAAAATGTGTTTGCCCCGACAAGTCCCTCTTGGATGAACATTCATTTGTCTACCCCGATCAAACAAGGTGGACTGGTTTTCAGAAGGACACCGCGCCATTGCAAGATGCACGTTGGTGTGCTTGTACATGTGTAAGGGCACATTGTAGTGTCAATGTCCTCAATAACATGCGTATATGATGTATTTGTCAATCTCAAGATTTGTCGGTCCTCCAATTTTTTGGAGGTGGTTTATAGGTGTAGTATATGTGTGTGTGCTTCGAAGAGTTGAATGTGTGTTCATGTATATGAAAATCTACATATATTGTGTTCATAAAAGAATCAATAGGACTTGAAGAGAACTCTCCGAGTGACAAGTTGAAGTTGAGGCCCCTGGCAAAATTCACATCTTTACTTTTTATAATAATGTGCCTTGTCCATGGAATTAATAATCCTACTACTAAAAAGAACGAAACACAGACTCTACCGGGGGAGCGACGTGCGTCGCCCCGCTTCGCTTTGTCCGGCGCGCTCCCTCTACATGTGGCTAGGACAACCCCCTCAGTTTGCATGCTAAGAATAAGAAACTAATATTTTCATCCCACTAGATTTGCATGATTGCATGCAATGAAAAAGATACGTGTGCATGATGAAGATGCATGATGAAGAACTCCGACCCTATTTTAGATGGAAAAAAACTTAAAATGAATATGATCGAATCTAAAAGAAAGGATTGAAAAAATTCTATGGTAGGAATAAAAATTCTAGTATGAAAGATGTACTCCCTTGGTTCCACAAAACATGCAATTCTTACATCTAGAGGAGTCAATCATGGCAAACTTTGACTAAAATTATTTGAAAAAGTACAAACATTTATGAGACAAAATAAGTACATTTAGATTAGTTTTGAAATATATTAGCAATCGTGATCTTTGATGAATGTAGCTAATCGCATCCCCGATACTTGATTCACTACCTCCCTAGAATTTGTATCCATACTATGCACACATTCTAATAAAAAAGTATTATTTATGAATTATAGTTGAACAAATAAAATTTTATTTAGGTTTCTTGCTTCAAGAAAGAATTATAGTTGACATGCAATTAGTTTGATATGTCTATAATTTTTATGGTATATGCAATCGGCCCATTTTAAAAGGATGAGAATTATGGAGATCAAGCAAACTCGTGTTCGAAGAAAGTATTTCTCTCATACAAAATATAATGATCTAAACCGTTGAGAAACAAAGGTAGCTTAAAAATTGTAAGCATAGGAAATACAAAATCTAAGGGCTACAACTGTGGTATATTGTTCTCTTCTTTTCTCACACAACTATTATGAGTACAAGTATGTAATCTTATTAGAAGCATGTAATCTTGTTGAACGGAAGTGTCAAATGAGCAAAGATAACACCAAGCAATGCACGGGCATGATCCTAGTTCAATAATGATGAATGAAGTAAAGAAATCCGACACTTAAATTTGGCAACAAGTCTATGATCATACTGAATCGCAAGTTTGGGAGAATCCGTTAGAAGTTAAGCATTCATGTGTCCCCTGAATAAATAAATTTCTGGAGTTGTCTTAAGCTATTTTTTAAAAAAACTTTGACCACATTTCTATGAAAAACTATCAAAGGGATATCAAATAGTATCATTAGATATCATAGAATATCATTTTCTAAAAAATGTTCATTTCTATATTTTCATAATATTGTTCATTTCTATGTTATAGATAACGATTGTCATGACCAAAACGGTCCTTGGCCAAAAGGGGCCCTTGGCCATCTTTGCTTAGCTGGCCTGGCCGCCGCCCGCCGTCCGCCTTCATCATTTACTTCATCATTAAGTAATAATTATTTAGGGAATAAATATTTAGGGAAAGAAATAAGATTGCTTGTAAAAGAGGTATTCCAATCTATAAGGAAACCTCCTAGATATTTCTTAGCAAGCAAGTCTCCCTCGGACTATAAATACAAGGGGCCTGTAACCGTTTAGATTTTAAGCGAGAAAATTAAAAGGGTAGCTCCCCAAACAGCTTATCTCTCCAGCCTCTCTCTCTCTCCGCACACGCCGCCACCGCACGCCCCGCCCCACCGCCCGCCCACCGCCCGTCGCGCCGCCAAGGGCGTGGCCGAGCCGCCCACGCCGCCACCGCCTCCCTCGCCATCCTCACCACCGACGATCGGAATCGGTGTCAATTTCGCCCAATCTAGCCGGAATTTGACAAATTGGTATCCGAGACCGAGACGATCCAATGGCCTTTGACGGGAGAAGATCCATCACGGAGGAGGTCAATAGCATCATCGACGACTACATCGCAGCCATGGAGGCAAAAGCCATGGAGGCAAATCCAGCCCCATCATCAGATAAGAGCATCGCGGAGGAGGTCAACAAAGATCATCGACAACTACATCGCAGCCATGGAAGCAAAAGCCATGGAGGCAACTTCAGCCTCATCATCAGATAAGTACACCAACCTGCCCGACATACGCACCTCCGACGTCATCCCTGCCATCGCCGCCGCTCCTACCATGGGCGCCACCGACGGCGACGTCGCTCTCACAGGCGCCGCCTACGTCACCCCCTCCAAGATCATCGACGCTACAAGCAACGAGCACACCTACCCCACGGATGCCCCACCTGCCGCGACCCGCATCGAATCGGTCGAGGCTACCGCAGACGTCCACCAGCTACTCGACGAAAAGCCTACCCAACTAGGCCAACGTCTCGTGGCTACTACAATGGCACAGATAAGTTTCCTGGTCACTACCAACACCCTCTTTGACATTGGGAACATCTGGAGTGCCAACATGGATGACAAGACGATGTCACCTGACGTCAACATCGACGTCGCTAGCGTTGACATCGACGTCGCTGGGATCGACATCCTTGATGACGACGACGCTACCATAAGCGTCATGCTCGCCAACGACGCCCTCAAGAACGCCCGGTACCGATGATGATGACCCTCCCATTGGCGCCAACGACGTCACCCCCAACGCCCTCGCCATCACCATGCCGACCAACAACGACATCACCTTCGCCAACCGGGCGTCTTCAACAATGGCACCGTCGACAACATCGCCAACAACATCAACGACAACGACGCTACCATGGGCGCCATGAACGGCGACGACGTCCTCAAGGACACCAACGCCGATGACGAGCCCCCTGACGTCAACTACGTCTTCGACATGCCTATCATCGACAACAACTACAAGGGCATGAACCACGACGACCCCCTCGCGGCCAACCTCGACACCGGCAGCCACGACGTCAACCCAACGGGACGTCGCCACGATGAGAACACCGACGTTCCCGGGCGCCACCGACGAAACGATCGCTCAGCGGCGACATACGACAACAACAATCACGCTACACTGGCCGGACATCCTTCCGGCATCAACAATGGTGGAGAACACCATCGGGCAACCTCCGGATCCAGCAAAAGCGCCACCATCGCATTACCGCGTCCGTGAGAACATCGGTACACCGCTATACTTCGACAAGAGCGGCACTCCTCCTTCTCCGGTTCGTCTACATGCCAACCCGGGCGACACGGAGTACTTGGGACACCTCCACATGGTGTCTTCTTCGCGGCCTCAAGCTGCCCATCAATGGCGACACCAACGACTACTTCGGCGCTAGTTCAACGGAACGGCGACTTGATCGACTACACCTATGGCCCCGACACCTCCATCAAGAACATGGGCTTACCAGACACCACGGCGCCAAGCAACGACCATCGCGCCATCGACTACTCGGCTATGACAGCCGGGACGACTCCAGAGCCAAACCAGTTGGCTCCCATGTTCCTCAGCGACATCTACGTCCAGTACGACTACGCCAACAAACCGTGGGCTGCACCGCACCAGCGACGCCCACCATAGGGAACACGGCGATCTACCTCGCCCAAAAGTTCGACGTCTCCATCTTCAGCAAGCCTCGACTTGTGAGCTTCACCGACGACGACAAGAGGTACATGCCACCCACATCAACCACCTACCTCGTCGACCTCGTCACAATCCCGGAGACTCTCATTCCACCTCAACTTGCTACATCAACGCTTCACGAGCCACACGACATAGCCGGAACCAACAAGCTCCAGGCGGGAGCACCAGTTTGGGCGCCGGGTAATGTAATTGGTGTTCACCTTCCGACGACTTCGCCAGGCCTCCCGACAAGCAACTTACTGTTGGAGAAGCTATCACATAGCTTCTCTCCATCAGTGACGGTCTTCTTCAGCAACAACAGTCACTACCTCGCAAGCATCAACATCGTGCTCATGGGACAGGAGAGCAACGGACTTCCATCCAACGGACTAACGACGGAAAAGGTTACCAACCTCATCCATGCTTGAGAACCACAGCGCGAGAATGCGCTGTTTGGAAAAAGGGGAGAGATGTCATGACCAAAACGAGTCCGGCCCAAAGGGGCCCTTGGCCATGCGCTTTGCGCGAGCCTGGCCGGCCGCCGCCGCCGTCCGCCTTCGCCAAGCGTCATTTACTTCATCATTAAGTAATAATTATTTAGGGAATAAATATTTAGGGAAAGAAATAAGATTGCTTGTAAAAGAGGTATTCCAATCTATAAGGAAACCTCCTAGATATTTCTTAGCAAACAAGTCTCCCTCGGACTATAAATACAAGGGGCTGTAACCGTTTGGATCTTAAGCGAAAAAATTAAAAGGGTAGCTCCCTAAACAGCTTATCTCTCCAGCTCTCTCTCCGCACACGCCATCACCACGCACGCGCGCCGCTGCGCGCGCCCCCGCCCACCGCCCGTCGCGCGCCCGCCAAAGGGCGCGGCCGAGCCGCCGCCCACGCCGCCACCGCCTCCCTCGCCATCCTCACCACCGACGATCAGGCAATCAGGTGTCAATTCCGGCCCAATCTAGCCGAATCGACATTAATCTTTCCTATAAAATTAGTCAAACATAAGAAAGTTTGATTGACATGCATTCTAAAAATTGATTTATTCAGAGACGGCAAATTTGCATGTTCAAAATTACTAACGGGGTGCTGGACTAGGCGAAGGAAAACTAACATGGACATGACAAGGGCACATGCATGCAAGGATCTAATTTGAGATCCCAGACCAAGCCTTTTCCAGAAAAAAAAAACATGGAAATGTGGGCCAGAACATGGTTTCCTCAAATTTCAAGCTATTTTAGAAAGACACTTGCGCAGTTGGCTGTTTAATAATTTGCTGAAACGAGCAGCTGCATTTTTTTTACAACAACTAGCACCTGCATTTTTTTTACAACAATTAGCAGCTGCAGTTGCGTCCATCTCAAAAACATGCATGGGGCAGAGTTTGCAATGGTGCTTCTGTCCACGTGCGTGCTGCTCGCATGGAAAGAAGCTCTCGATGGAAGCCAAACCACGCAAGATCGATCGGGGTGATGGCGACATGTTGCACGTCGAGAACGCCCAAGAATAAGATCCACGCCAAAAGCGGCTTCTGCTCTTACGGAACATCCTGTAGTGTACGTATTCACATGAATTAACCTCCTTTTTCTTTTTCATTTCTGCTTTTCCTTTGTTGTTTCTCTGGGTTTGGAATATTCGATGTTTCTCTGGGTTTGGAATATTCGAAGCTAACTCGAACTACGTACAAAACCAATGGGCAATGGACATGCATGTATGAGCCTAGCTAAGAGGTTCTCTAGGGTAATCTATCAGGCAACCTACTAGGTTGGATTTTTGACCTGCATATAGTGCATAATCCTAGCAAAACAGCCATAAAGCTATCGAAAAACATATATTTGTTAACAATCGTAGTGCTGAAGCCGTTCTCAGAGACTTTTTTTTGGCACACACGTAGTACGAGCTTTGCACGTGATTGCAGGGAACAAAAGAACACACACATATAAGACCAAAAAGATGCGGAATATGCGTCAATGTGCATGTATGTTGAAAACATTCATCGCCTTTGCATTGGGATGGAGGATGCACTCTGCAGTTTGTTCGACTAGCTAGGGGCAGGGCACAATTCACACTGCCATTAATTTACTGCCTTAACAACTGTATCCGCGCTGGAGCGTCATGGCAGTCAGGCAGTAGTGACTGGTTCTTTGATTTTCCCCATATGTTGCGTAGAAAAATATTGACGATGAATGGCAGTGGCACTGGTTGTCGGTCACATGAGTAAGCAATAGGACGTCCCCTCCCATCCCCTTCCATGCGAGAAATTTTGATATTAGACAATGTATTCGTAAGCCTCTCACAATATAACCTTAAGTTCGCAAGCCTTTTGATATTTGACTCTGATCATGCGAATTCCTTTGAAATAGGGGATTTTGGGGATTTTACCCATTTTAGCAATTCTAGGCTACCTTTTCCACTGTTAGGATACGGGAAAAGACCATACTACCCCCTTCCTCTACTTGATGTATCACCAGTCAAGATTTCCTCCTCCCGTATGCTTCTCTCACGACGCGAGTGGAGAGGCAGCGCCCGCGCGCCCCCGCATTTGCGCCGCCGGCCCGACCCACCGCCTCGACCATCTTCTCCACCCCGTCCCCTCCCCGCGCTCGGGCGGGAGCGCCCCTCCCGTCCACCCCCCGTCCCCCGCTGCCCGACAAAACAAGCCCGGCTAGGGTTGGGGCGCCTCCACCAACGGATCCCGCCGCCCCGGCCATGGCTGCTGTTTCATGTGAGCCACACCAACGAGATGAAGATGACAAGAGGAAGGGGATGACGAGTGGGGCCCATACGTCATTGAGTACAGGGAGGGGCATATTGGTCTTGTCCTGTGACCCAAACAATGAAAAGAAGCCACTGAACTACTAAAATGGAGAAAACCCCCAAAATCCTATATTTCAAAGCAATTCGCAGGTTCAGGGTTAAATTTCAAAAGGCTTGCGAATTTAAGGTCATATTGTGAGGGGCTTGCGAATACCGGGTTAAATATCAAAATTTCTCCCTCCATGGATACCAAATTTTGGGAGTATTTCACGTTTTGTACTAAGGCATGTTTGGATTAGTTTTGAATTCTTAAAAAATTCTGCTTTATTCGTCTGCATCTGGTTAAACGCTCCTAGAAAAATAGGTTCCTTCCTTTGGAGGTTGATTTTTTGAAGCGTACGAATGGATTACTACGAATAGAGAAATGACGAACTTATAACCTAGCAAAAAGACCTAGCCCAACACAAACAATACGATTTAGCGGCGAAGGCGATTATGAGCAAAAATTGGTGCGGATGTTTGGGTCAGTTTTGAAAATCTGACAAGAAACTATAAAAAAATCTATCAAAAAATGGTAGAAAAAATTGACCTGTTTATTTGGATCTCACACAGTTTCCAAAACCCAAATTCTTAAAAACTAGCAAAGGGGTCTTCGACTGATGGTTTTACGCGGTTAATAAGTTGTGCGATGTTGTTTTGTTGTGCGAGAAAACATTGTACCATGTCTAATAAGTTCAAGGGAATAGGGCAAAAGGGGGTTTTCCAAATTGGGCCTAAGTCAAACTATCCTAACTCCCGTCATGTGCCGGGAAATAGGGCGCTTTTCAGGGATGACATGCCCACGAGGCCCCGAGGGAGGGCAGGCGGCGCGGCACTGGCCAAGGCCTGCGCGCCGCCACCGCCACCTCCTCCCTTCCACGGATTCTGCGTCGGCAATTAATTAGGAAATAAAGAAAGAGTTTGGTTAGGATTATCTTAGGACTTTTGGTGTGCAAAGGGATATTCCAATCTATAAGGAAGACCCTTGTTAGGAAAATAAATAAGATTGCTTGTAAAAAGGTATTCCAATCATATAAAAAACCTTAGGGTCCTATTCGGGACCCCAACTCCCCGGTACGTGGTGCACACTTTCTCTATCTCGTCGACATCATCTCAAAGGGGACAGGCGTCAGCATCGTCGTCGACTCGGGAACCACGCACAACTACATCGACCCCCGCGTGGTGGCCACAGCAGGACTCTAGACTCAGCCGTGCGTGTGATGGTCACCGCTAGCACCGGCGCGACTTCTCCCGTCGATCACTTTCCTTGCAGCGGCCACCTTCGACGTCCCCGCTCCGCATCGACGCGGACGTCTTCAACATCGACGCCTATTTCATGCACGTAGGCAACGATGTCGACGTCATTCTTGGCATGCCTTGGCTGGCAAGCTTGGGAAGGGTGACATGAGACTTCTCCTCCACCGAGCTATAGTACTACCGCGACGGACACGCCACGACATTCACGCCGGCTCCCCCTCCGCACGCCGACACGGGAGCGCCCGGACCCGGACTATACTCAGGTCTGGCATCTTCACGGGCATTCGTGACTTCGCCCCCCAGGTTGGGCAAACGTCCACGGCATGCCAGTGCTTTGGACCTCTACGACACATCGACAGACGTCTTCGTCCAGCTCCGACAAGCGACCCTGGAGGACCAGCACTTGCGGTAGATCGCCCTCGACGTCACCACCGGCACCATTGCACCAGCCTGGACGATGGAGGACGGTCTCCTTCTCTTCGACGGCCGCTTCTACCTCCCGGCTTCCTCACCAATACTACCGAACTTGCTGGAGGCTCTACTTCAGGGAAGGATTCGCAGGACGAACTTCATCGCCCTGGGCGCCTACATGACACCGCCGACAACAGCGGCGCCGACGGCCATCCTGTTGGGCAACATCTGGCCACGTCACTAAAATGTGGGTCCAGCTCGCGTCGTCTTCCTCGACAGCATGGACCGCCTCTTCCTCACCATCGACTCTCTCCATCCATGTTCGACGTTGGCTCCTTGATGTACGGTACAATGTTGAACCTGGCTGCAACACCCCCTACTCGTCGTGACATCGCCATTTGGCGCCTTTTGCCTCTGTTTGTCACCCCTCCGCCCCACAACCGCTTCCTGTTCCTTGAGAGTCCGCCTCACGATATGGTGCACCAGCACCTTGAGGCCGGGGTCCCGAGGGATCTCTTGCTTGAGGCTTGTCGACAGACGGCGACACAGCAAGGATGCGCCGTCCACCAATACATCTACCACGGCTACATCGGCAACCTCCACTATCTCTTGGAGTTCGCACCACTGCGGACCCGGGAGAACATGATCCTGAGGAACCCAGTACACGGGAAGCTGGTTCTACAGGTTGAGCTCATCATGCCAGGTGCTGCAGATCTTTTTCCAGGAGTCACCGAATGGACATTCATCCAGCACGAGGACGCGCCGGTCGGAGAAGGGGGATGTCATGTGCCAGAAATATGGCCGAGCCCACGGGGCTTGAGGGGGGCAGTGTAGCGCCCACCCAATCGCAAGGCCAAGATGCCGTCACCGTCACCACCCCTCTCTTTCGTGGATTCTGCGGCAATTAATTAGGAAATAAAGAAAGAGTTTGGTTAGGATTATCTTAGAACTTTTAGTGTGCAAGGGGATATTCCAATCTATAAGGAAGACCCTTATTAGGAAAATAAATATAATTGCTTGTAAAAAGGTATTCCAATCATATAAGGAAACCTTTTAGAAAGATTTGTTTGGTTATGTTCCACTAGCCAGGCTATAAAAGTAAGGGGTCTATAATCTTTCAGGTCAGCAAGCAATAAAGAAAATCTATTTCCCTTCCTCTCTTCTCACTGCGCCGCTGCCGCCACCTACATGCGTGCCGCCGCCGCCGCCCCAACGCCAGGCGCGCTAGGCCACGTGTCACCCCAGTAGCGATCCGGTTTGTGACAACTCCTAAGTTTGATTTAGTTTATTTAAAAAAGGATAAGTATTTGCAATTTTAAATGAGCACAAACTATATATCTTATATATGTTTGACCAAGTTTTTTAAAATGAAACTCAGAAGAAGAAGAATAAACATCATTAATAAGCTATATCAAAATAGCATAACTAGATTCGTTATAAAATATTATTTTAAAGTTTACTCCTTCAATGCGATGCGATTGATGTTAATATCATTCTCCACAAGCCTAATTAAATTTAGGATAGCTTGATTTACAACAAAAAAATGCTTATACTTTGGGATAGAAGGTGAAACACAAAGGGGGTCATAGTGTATACCGTGCATGTACAAATAGGATGTACTGTACTTGTAACAACGCTCTTGGAAACCTTTTTTTGTGCCATATATTTTCGTTGACGGTACCACAATATATAGTTGACAGGAAAATAATAATCTCCTCTATCTTTTTGGTATAACTTAGACCTAGCGAACACAATTGTCCTTGTATGTTTCTTTACTTTCTTCCTAACACACAGGGAAATACCAGTGGACAGCAGAGTTCACCCCTGTTGCTGCCGAACATTTGCATTGCAGGAAATAAGTTCTACAAATTAATAATTAAATTAACTATTGTCTATTAACAGCCAGTAGGCATCATTGGGATATCAGCATCTGATGTGATACTCGGAGAATCTATTAGACTCGCTGCCTACCTTTTGACAAGTACACTCAATTTCACTTAACATGCACGCATATAGATGGATATAACAGGATATAAGCAGGACTGTATATAAGGTTTGCCATGGATCCACTCGAGGAACTGTAGTATCTAGTAATCACTTTCAAATATGTGGCACCACTTTTTAAATGATTTAGTTAGTTGATTGGTTAATTGTAATGGACTTAGCCTGTATTAGATCTACTAGTACAAAAAAAGGCAGGCTATGTTAAAATCTTCATCATGCAATTTTAAAATCGATTTTAGAGACAATTTAAACAAACAATACAATGCTACTGATTATAAAAATAAGTGATTTTCAAAGGCGATTGATGTAAGTAACCGCTTATGGAAGTCACTCATTTTCAGAGGCTAGTTTAACCGCCTCCGATAGAAAGGGTAGGTGTTCCTAAAAAACATTTTTGTATTAGTGTCTTATGCAGCATAATCGAAGACAACATAAATGTATACAATGTCTTGGTGATTGATTGTACTCTCTCTGTTCCAAAAAGAGTATTGTTTAAGTTTTGTACATGTCAAACTCTTTCATAGGTTTGTCTATATATATATATGTACAAAATATATATTAACAACATTTATATTTCCAAATTAGTTTATTATAAAAATATATTTATATTTAACGATTAGTCCACTAATATTTTGTATGCATCATAAGTATTAATATTTCTTATATATATTAGTTTAATTATTGTGGTCAAAGTTTTTAAATTAAATTTTGACATGCATGTGCGCCACATAAAATGGAATGGAGGTAGTATTTCTTATAGCATGCCATGTCATTTAGATCACACTAGAAAATGCTCTTTCAAAAGCACCATATTTACCCATAGTCCAAGCAATGAATTCATCACTCGATTCTCTTTCTTCAATCCAATCTTTCACACGGTAAAAAAAGCAATCATCTTTATTCTTCACATATCATGAACACAATATTCTCTTTTGATGAAAAAAGCATTTGTGTCTTGCATTTGTTTTCTCAAGAAAATCTTTTTTTTTTTTATATGAGACCCTTCGTCCTCCATTCCTTCTATATCATTTAACACCACATCACCTAAATATCTTAGGTGGCACTGTAATTAATGCTATGGAGCATCAAGAATTTACTAATGGGTATCAATGTGATCTTTGGATTGAAAACAGTGTGCATTAATATGTCTATCTCCACACTAATCTCGTCATATGCCATAGAATATCTCAACTGGATGTGGTAAGACAAATATTATTTTTTACTTGGAACTATTTTATAAGAACTTTTAGGAAAGAAGTAATAATATTTGGAAAATAAAACACAAGAAGATGTAAGACATATATATCATAGTTCATGAAGCGTTCTAAAAATAAATGCTAAGACACAATACCCTTTTGTTTCTTATTAGTAGTTTGACCTGTAGAAGGTTACACATTTATATACACAAATGAGTTTAAGAAGGTGAACAGATCCAGAGCTGGACCTTAGGATTTTTTCAGAACTTTTGAATTTATGAAACTTCCTTCTATTTTATGTGTTCATAGATTGTTCGATTCATTTTCGTCTATGGCAACTTTGACATAGTCCTTTGTACCATTTTCCACTTGCTCAATTGAATTATCATTATTTTCTATCTATTGATTGAAACCTCATATTTTTGTTATTAGATGACTCTACCTTCGGGCCATGTTTCATTTTACCATTATAAACCATGGAACACTTTTTTGCCCTGATGACCATCTACATCAACATGTATGCCTCATTCTTGTTCGTTCCTGAGATTCTCTTCATCATGCAAGGGCTAATGAAAGAAACATGTCTTCACCATTCATGCATGTCTATTTCGAGAGCGCTATACCACCTTTATAAACATATGAACTTTTGTCCCCAATCACAACAATCCACATCACTATGTGCATAATATCCTCTATTCTTTCTGCAGACTCTTAAATTGTGGCATACAACATACGGTATAATATCCTCTAAGCATCAAACCTCTCTTCACTTTCCTAATAGCCACGAAACCCGCGACACGGACTTGGTACATATCACACAACTCATAGCTAGGTAAGCGGTTGATATGGTGTAGCAAAATGGATTGAGATGGCTTGGCACCAGAGGTTTAGAGAGTTCATTAGATTATAAAAATGTCAAAGTTAAGAGAGAGTTAAATGTACAGACCATGTGCTTCACAAGTTAAGTAAACACAATTTCATGCCAGGTCATCGACTACCAAGAATATTTAAAAGGAGTTAAAAGAAATAAACAAATATATAAAAATAAAAACTATATTTTTGACACATTTTAATGATGATATTACACGTAAACCATTAATAATGAGCAAATACACACAACCTGATCAAAGTATGGTAATCAACAAGAGCATAATAAGCACATTTTTATAAGAACCCATCACGATGAGCAGTGACGATTAAACTCTTTAACTTACGGTTTGTTTTGGCTTGTTTTATCGTATTCTTTCTCACAGAATACTCTTACAATAGTCAAAATCAACTGGCTTACCGATCAGAAGAAAATGTAAAAAGGAGCAAAACCCATGCTATTTTGAATTTACTTTAATGTAAACAATTCACGACACAGTATATAACAAGTAATCACGACATGAATGAGAAATACGCGGAGTATAATAGAGAAGGGGCGAAGACAAAGGAGGAAATAAATATTTCAAGGGAGACATGACACGGCGGCAGCAGCAGATCCAGCTATTTAAAGAGAAGATTGGGCGTGGAGAAAACCGGCGGCCCGGGGCCTCCACGCCGCTTTTTAACGCCGGCCGCTCAAATCGTGATGGGTGGATCGGATCGCGTTGACTTTGTGCGTTTCCGTTGGTGTGAGATGTCCCGGCGCAGCCCGTCTGCGGTGGTGCCGCTTGCCGCGTGGTTGGTCGTGGGCGCCGCGTTGTCGTCCGTTCACTGGCCGGGCGGGCCGGTCCCGCATGTCGGTCGCGTTGAGCAAAATTTTGCCTTCGCACCGTCGCGCGCCGCGTTCGTTGGGGCCTGCCTCTTGGCTTTTGTTGTCGCGTCCAAGGCAGCAGCTGATCCCAGGGTCAATGACGGTGGGCGGGTTTGCTAACAGCCAGTGACCTTTTCGACAGCGTTGATGCCAGAGCCAGTGAGGTTTCGACAGCGTTTGGGCCGGTCAGCGCAAAGGCAGCGAAGGCCCATACCACGCCAAGGGGCCCGCTGCGTGCGGCAAGGCTGCGGCGCCGGACACCAGGAAAACGGGCCCATCTGGTGCTGCATCGTAGGCTGCGTCCCTGCCGGTGGGGGCATCGGCCTTTGGTTTGGTGTGGAGCCCGCGCGTCAGCGGTTGTTTGGATGACTCGGTGTTGCCGTCGCACAGTTCCAGCTCCTTTTAACAGAAGATAAAATCGGCTGCCCCGTCTTTGTTCTCGCCCGCCCTCCACCGTTGTTGCTCGGTGAGTTCCTTTTCTCCTCCCCCGCCGCCGTCTTCGCCTATCCTCCTCCTCCCTCTCAACGTCCCGCCGCCCCTTCGCCGGAGTCTAACGCATTTGAGCCTTTGGCGCGCCGTTGCTCCGGCCCTGTTCCCCGGTGCCGTGGCGCTGGCCCTTTTTGCAGGTACTTGCCGTGGAGATCCAGGTCCCCTGCCAGCTGCTGAGGACGCCGTGTGCAGTCGCCGTCAGAGAGGAGGGAGGAGCGCCGGTGCGAGCGCTCTCGCCTTCGGGAAAGCAGCCGTGTGCAGTCGCCGTGTGCATGCGGCTTGAAGGTCCCTATGCAGAGGTGGCGCGGCGGGTCGGTGATGCTGGTCCGGCGTTGGATGTGGCCTGCATGGCGGCGGCCCCCGGTGGCGGAGCGGGATGAGCTCCCCATTCGTTCGTCTTCCTCGTCCAGGTACAATAACCCCTGAACCTCTTTCCCTCCTCATTCCACTGTTATTGACGCTCTATTGTTCTGATGTGGCCTTGTTTCTTCTGAATTTCGATTGGTAAAGGGGGTTCAAGCGGGGGCGGCTGGTGAGCTGTGGCGTAGTGGCGGCAGAACGGAGGAGGCGAGGGCGGCTGGACCAGCGGCGGCGTGATTTAGGTGCGCGTTCTCGAGCTCTTGTTCGACGATGTTCTTCTCTTGCGTTCAGGATATATGTGTGCTTTTTAAAAGTTCGATTAATACTCATCACTAATAGATGCGTCTTTTCTTTTTTTGTTCTTTTCCTGCGTTCAGGATAAAACCAGAGTCGTAGATGTGGATTCGGAGGATGTTATTGTTCGCACGTCCTACCACTCCCTGTTAGAAGTTGTTGCTGTTGATTAGCGAGATAGATCATAGATGCCAATGGCGCTCCCTGTTTTATCTCCAATAGCAACCCTGCTTTGGTTCTTGAGGTAGATTGATATTGTGCATATCCCCTTTGTCCATCCTATGAAGGCGCAGTATGCTGGTGAGCTGTTCTAGCTTCTACTGTGTATTGTGTGCAGGTATATTTGGTAGTTAGTTTATAATAACTATTCATTAGCGTGCCTTGGTTTTATTTATTTTTAATTTCCTCTTATATAATATAGTAGATCACATATTCAGAAAATCTCATGTCTAGATACATGGTTTTCTTTTCTGCTTATATTTATGGATTGCAACTTTTTAGCTGTAATATTTGATTCCTAGCCAATGAAGATATAATAAGAAGGAAACTGCTGGTAAAAAATCGGCTGGGTCGAGGAGGGATGCTCTGTTATACATCATGTTACCTCAGTTTATTTTAGACATGGTACCTTTTTCGATTGTAACCCTCAGTTGTAAAATGAAGTTGAAAATCATTTATGTGTCATTCCTGAAGTTTGATTGAAACAAAGAAATAGAGTTTATACCTCATAATATTGAAGTCCATTTATGCTCAACAATTTAATTGTACCTTATCTGGTGCTGATTCAGGGACATTTATATGCGCAGGTGATTGAAGAAGCCTTTTGTGTTTTCCTTGCTTCGGATGCTTCCCCTCCATGAGTATTATCTCACAAGATGATTACCTTCTAAAGGTACCATAGTAATCTAATCTTCTATTTGTAAGCATGCAGTGGCAATTTTTGCAGATTTCAGATAAAGATACCAATTTTTTCAACATACCATTCTATCGGTTTTCCAAGCCTTAGTGAACCAATGTTAGGTGTTGCCATGAGCCGCTATTATGTCGTCGTCCATCTTATATGGTTGACTATTTGTCGATGGATATGGTTTGTAGATTGTTTACTTTTAGTCTTTGCTAGAAATAGTGTATCCTTCTCGTATAATCCTGATCTGACGCAGCCTAGTGGGTGCCCGCTGCCTAGCGGCTTAGAGCCAACGTAGATTGGTGGTTACCATGCAATTGCAATTGCTTATGCTACTTCGTTCTTGCAGGCCTAACATCTAGAACTGAGGTTCCGTGGGTATAAGTAGCTTGCAGATCTAAAACATGTACAATTGAGGTTTGGGTGGGTAATTCACACAACTTTGGAACCCAGGGATTGCTTAGTGCCTCTATGCTTCTGATTCATATTTTTTGCTATCATTCGTGCTGTTGTTGGCATGGATATTTGTTCTGTTTTTATGTATATGCTTCTTATTTGTAATTCCTCTATCTGTCGTTAGCGTTTTTTTCCCTCGATCATCCTAGGTGGGGGTTCTGAAAATAGTCAATGCTTTTCTACCATTCGTGTTTTGATTCAATGAAATTGGTTTGCCTGGTCACTAAAACATGGCTTAGCTTATCATATACAAGGCCTAAAATTCATAAAAACGCGGTGCTGACGAAACAAGTGATGTGTCCCAGCGAGCCCTGTGTGCTTCCTCATTACAGGACCCAATCAGAGTACGAGCTCAGACAGATGCTTAGAACAACACCCACATCAACTTAGTCTGTGTACTATACCGATTTTTTTTGTTTTGATCTGGTGTCCAGGGCTGTGCCTGCTGGATCTTCTATCAGCTGGATGCTCTGGCGCAGGAAAGTGGTTAGCCAAGGTAAATTATGTTATATTGCACGCTGCTCCTTTTAGACCAAACTTGCAGATTCATTATACTCATTATGGTGCTTTTAATCACAGGTCATCTGTCTGTCTTAGGATCTCAGTGCTTGGTTACAGCTTTTGACCGGGTGGGACTTATCCATCTAGCCATCCGAAGACTTTTGCCTCCTGTTGATGTGGTAGCTTGTTAGTGAAGTGAGTTGTGGCCTCATGGTGTTTAGTAACTTTGGGTGCGAGTTCAGGCATGAACTTAAATTCTGGGTAGCCAAATGTGGCTCCTATTTAGTCTATATGTGTTGTGTATGCTACTGCTCTTCTGATGAGCTCAGCTCATGCTGGTGAACCGGACACGTTTGTCCACGCTCAAAAGCTGCTTGGTTAAACGTGTGTCTAGGAAAATATTGTGAACTCTTGATTTGTTTTAGAAACATGCAATCTTTTTGCAGTTAAGCACATTTAAATTTGTTTTCCTTCTACCGAAATTTTTGCTGATGAGGATATCATTTCAATTGCTTTTAGTTTTACTCAAGCTGTTTGAACAAAGCTCTTTGGTATGGTGCTTGCATCTGAATCTGTTTTGCGTGTTTTGTTATCGCAACACGTTTCTCAGCTTTAGAGCTCTGGCTTTTCGGACAAGTCCATCTCTACATCTTGCAACAAATCAAACAAAATGCGGTTGAATATGTAGGCGCACGGGCGCGCAAAATCACTAGTCCACCATGATGGACTGAGGAGGAGGAGGAGGCGCCACCAACTACCAAACCCATCGCACGCACGCACACGTCCTCCTCCTCCTTCGTCGGCATTGCATTGCATTGCACGCCCGCCCGGCGTCCATTTCCCATTGACCTCGCGTCCTCGCCCCTCTCGTCCGTCTCCTCCTTCCCAAAGCTTCGAATTTTCCCGAGGCAGGACCCGGAGCCACACCTTCCTTCCCCTCCCCGCGTTCCCACGATTCGCCGTCGGAAAGAGAAACCGAGCCGCCCCCGGCCCGCGTGAGGTCCCCGTCTGTCTGGGTGCCTTCCGTGCCGCTCGCCTGCGTCGCCGTGGCGCATTGCCGTGCCGCCCCGCCCCCGCCCCGCGCGGGAAGGAAGGGAGATTCCCGCCACCTATTAATCCTCCTCTCCTAGGCCGTTTTCTACCTTGGGGAGCAGGACACGAACGCAGCGAAAGCCGGGCGCCGCATGGATCGAGGCATCATCCGCTGCTCCCGTCTCAAGACCAAGTTTTGGCGTCTTGGCGTAGCGGGACGGAGGAAGAGGACGACGGGGTTCCGGAGCGCAGGGTGGCCGCGCCGGATCTCTGTTGAGTGTTGACGCCTTCTTTCTCGTTCCGTTCCTGGGAGGAGGGAGGTGATTCCTCTGCTCTGCTCTGCTCACCTGAGAGGGCCTGCCGGCCTGGGGCGGCTCTCGGTTGGTTCAGTCCCTCTCCCTCTGCAGTTTATTTGCTTTTTAGGTAGGTGGAGGTGGGGGTGTGGAGTTGTTGGGAGGGTGGGAGAGGAACTGCAAGTTATTGCGAGCTGCTTCCCTGGAGACCATTGCTGCTTGAATCTGAGCTCCTCCTCTTCTTCTTCCGACGGAGTTGCCACTCGCCTTCTGCAGTAAGATTGATTTGGATTGGAGCGAATTGGCTGCTCAGCCGGTGTCCAAAAACCCTGAGCTTCTGGCCTTGTTCACTTCTTGGGGAGTAGCTTTTGTGCCACAAGTGATTCACTTGAGGAATGGCGCCGAGCAGGAGGCTGGAGAAGCTCAAGCTCAGCACATTGTTGACGTTCATGCGATGTCACAGGGGCTCTAGTGATGATCACTCACGGATTGGGGCAGTGGGCTTCTCCCGAGTCGTCTATGTCAACGAGCCTGATAGGCTTCAAGAGGAAGGATTCAGTTACCCGCTGAACGAAGTGTCGACCACAAAGTACACTCTGGCCACCTTCCTGCCCAAGTCCCTCTTCGAGCAGTTCCGAGGGTGGCCAATTTCTACTTCCTCGTCTCTGGTATCCTTGCCTTGACTCCACTCGCGCCTTACACGGCAGTCAGCGCGCTTGCGCCGCTCTGTGTCGTGATTGTAGCTACCATGGCAAAAGAAGGGGTTGAGGACTGGCGGAGGAAACAGCAGGTATCATTCCCTGTCGTCTTTTTGTTTACATCCAAGCTTGAATATTTATTGAATTTTGTTCATGACATGACCCCTGTGTTTTCAATAAACTCAACCGGCTCATATGCTTTAGTTAATTCAATGTTTGCTTCCTCTTTCTTGGTGTTGGGACTGTCGGGTTCATTCTCTATACATATCTGGGTTTAGGGAAATAATATACATTCATTACTTTTTACAAACAATGTATTCTCATTATGAACAATGCACTGAGCTATATTACCATGTACTTTTGTGTCTGAAACTTAAAATTCTTATTTTGATCATTTTCCATGTTCATGCTTTGGCCATGTGATTCATTATTGATTATACTCACAGTTGTCCATTCTACCTGTGTCGCTGCGCTTCATGATGTAGCAATAGTTTTTAGCCTTACTTGTAGCACTTAGTATTCAAGAAGTCAAGCTTATGTGGGAATCAAGGTGTGGCATAATTAAATTTTTACAAGCTCATATAGTTTATGTGATGATTTTGTTTGTCTGGTATTAGATGTAATTGACAGTGTTAATGTGATTTAGTTGATTTGAATGTTTATGTAAATTTTCCATGTCATTGGTATATTAAATAAATCTATGCAAATACATCACCCAGGATCACGAGCTCAATAATCGGATAGTCAAAGTGCATAGGGGAAATGGCCGTTTTGAAGAGACAAAATGGAAGAATATCAGAGTTGGAGATGTAATAAAGGTGGAGAAGGATAATTTCTTTCCCGCTGATATGATTCTGCTTTCATCTAACTATCCGGATGGAATCTGTTATGTAGAGACCATGAACCTCGATGGTGAGACAAATTTGAAAATTAAACAAGCTCTCGAGGTGACATTAGATTTACAGGAGGACATAAAGTTCAGGGATGTCAGACAAACAATAAAATGCGAAGACCCAAATGCTAACCTCTACTCCTTTGTCGGTTCAATGGAATGGAGAGGCCAGCAGTATCCCCTGTCACCCCTACAGCTTCTTCTTCGACTCAAAACTACGGAACACAGACTACATATATGGGGCTGTCATCTTCACAGGTCATGATACAAAAGCAATGCAAAATGCAACTGATCCGCCATCTAAAAAGAAGTAAGATTGAGAAGAAAATGGATAAAATTATTTACCTTCTGATGTCTTCTCTACTCATGATTGCGGTACTTGGTTCTGTCTTCTTTGGGATCTGGACCAAAGAGGACCTAAGAGATGGTGAGATCAAACGGTGGTATCTTCGGCCAGATGCTACTACTATATTCTATGATCCAAAGAGAGCAGCTCTGGCATCTTTCTTTCATTTGTTGACGGCCTTGATGCTATACAGCTACTTCATTCCCATTTCTTTGTATATATCCATTGAGATGGTCAAGATCTTGCAAGCTGTATTCATCAACCAGGATATTGAAATGTATCATGAAGAATCAGATAAGCCAACTCATGCTCGTACTTCAAATCTAAATGAAGAACTAGGCATGGTTGATACAATTCTATCCGACAAGACTGGAACATTGACATGCAACATGATGGAGTTCATCAAGTGTTCAATTGCTGGTACTGCCTATGGTCAGGGTGTCACTGAAGTTGAGAGAGCTATGGCTATGAGGAAAGGTGCCAGGTTAGATGATGAAATTAAAAATGGAGACCACAAAGACGAAAAAATGGCAGCAGTCCCCATGTTAAAGGGTTCAATTTCAAGGATCCACGAATAATGGATGGGAACTGGATTCATGAGCCTAACAGAGATATGATAAGAGATTTTTTCCGTCTCCTAGCCATCTGCCACACATGCATTGCGGAAATAGACGAAAATGAGAAGGTTTCATATGAAGCTGAGTCCCCTGACGAAGCTGCATTTGTTATTGCAGCAAGAGAACTAGGGTTTGAGTTTTACAAGAGGTCGTCGGCAACTATAATTGTTCGTGAACGGGATCCAAGTCGGAATGTTGTTGAGAAAAGGTAAGTCAAATTTCTTTGCTGTTTCCTCTATGGATTATCCTTACTTAGTACCCAATACCGATCCTTTTACATTCTGGTACAGAAAGTATGAACTCCTAAATATATTGGAGTTCAGTAGCTCAAGGAGGCGGATGTCTGTGATAGTCAAGGAACCAGAGGGAAGGATATTACTTCTCAGCAAGGGCGCAGACAGGTTAGTGCTCTATTTACGCTAGATTTCCATGTTTTAGTCACAGATAATCTTCAGCGGTCTGCTTGTATCCATGTTTTTTTGATCGTAGTCTCTGTAAACAGTGTGATGTTCAAAAGGCTTGCACCAAATGGAAGAAAATTTGAAGAAGAAACAAGAAGACACATAAATCAGTATTCTGACTCTGGTCTAAGAACTTTGGTTCTAGCATACCGTGTCTTAGATGAGAAAGAGTACAAGGAATTTAATGAAAAATTGAATGCTGCCAAAGCATCTGTAAGTGCTGATAGAGATGAAAAATTGAGCAGGCTGCTGATAGCATTGAACGGACTTGATTCTTCTTGGTGCTACCGCCGTTGAAGATAAGCTCCAGCAAGGGGTATGCCTCTCTGTGTATAAGACTTTCTGTTCCGCGTCTTATTTTTACACTTTCTAGGGAACCTTGTCTGTTCATGTACTCATGTGCACGTACATATTCAGGTGCCTGAATGCATAGACAAGCTTGCACAAGCCGGAATTAAGATATGGGTCCTGACAGGCGACAAGATGGAGACGGCTATCAATATTGGGTAAGCATTATATGACTGCATTGAAATAGGAACTTTTTATTTCGATCTGACTTTCCTTTTCTGATTGATGAGCTTCCCATCTGCAGGTTTGCATGTAGCCTGCTTAGACAAGGAATGACACAGATAATCGTCACACTGGAACAACCTGATATCATTGCGTTGGAGAAAAATGGTGACAAACAAACAATTGCTAAGGTGATTAATTGATTTCATTACCTACCTTTTTGAAGCATCAGGCATGTTGCAGTCATTTTAAATATAGCACTGTCAACGTTGGAATGCCTTATATATATTTACAATTATAGCTCTCTAATGTTGTTGAAAAAGTAACAAGGCATACATTCACATAAACCAAATCAATCAACATTATTGTAGTTACATCCTTTTTGTTGGCTCTCCAGGCATCAAAACAAAGGGTTATGGGCCAGATAGAGGATGGAATCAAACAAATTCCACCTTCAACTCAAATTAGCACTGCATCATTCGCACTAATCATTGATGGTAAATCACTAACTTATGCTTTGGAAGATGATGTCAAGTATAAGTTCTTGGATCTTGCTATCAAGTGTGCATCAGTGATATGTTGCCGATCTTCACCAAAACAGAAGGCACTGGTCAGATTTCTTTCTTTAAGTTCCTGTCTCTTTTCTATGTATTTTCAAAGCGTATTCTTCTAGAGCATACATGCATAAACATTTGCAACAATTCCAGGTTACAAGACTTGTTAAGCAAGTAACACATAAAGTGACTTTAGCAATAGGTGATGGGGCAAATGATGTTGGCATGCTTCAAGAAGCTGACATAGGGGTTGGCATCAGTGGTGCTGAAGGAATGCAGGTTACTAATTCAATGCTGTATAACTTTTGCTAATTGTGCCCATGGTTTCTTTTCTTATTATTTGTTTCTTATGATGTTCTAGGCTGTCATGGCTAGTGATGTTGCTGTTGCACAATTCCGCTTCTTGGAACGGCTTCTTCTGGTGCATGGACACTGGTGTTACCGGCGTATTTCAGTGATGGTATAGTTGCCATTTACATTGATTTTAATCTTTTCCACAAGACGAACCAGAAATTTCATTACCAAAAGAAACATTCCAAAATTTAATGTTTGCACCACCAAACATTCCAAAAATCAGAGCGATACTGTGCTCTGGAACACGCCCTTAACGCCACCAAAAAGTTAGTTTCAAAGTACATAGTAGACACAAAATGGCCATGGTCAGGCGGTCAGGCCCACTTACTCCAACTCCCAACCAGGGTTCAAACAAAGCTCTTGATAACTCCCCACACACGATGAACGTAAAAAGAAACCAAGTCAACTCATTTGTGGATTTGGACTTAGCCTATGCTTCTCATCTCTTGGCCCCAAACATTTTTTTTATCTACTATTCAGGTTTTGTAATTCAAGTGTTGATAAAATATTTTGGTGGTTGATGTGCAGATATGCTATTTCTTCTACAAGAATGTTACTTTTGGTGTCACTATCTTTCTGTATGAAGCATTTGCATCTTTCTCCGGGAAGCCAGCTTATAATGATTGGTTCTTGTCACTCTATAATGTTTTCTTCACCTCCCTTCCTGTCATTGCTTTGGGGGTATTTGACCAGGATGTGTCTGCCAGGCTGTGCATACAGGTACGCCATATTTAAATAGTTTTGTTAATTAAACTGATTGGAGTAGACAAATTTAGATATACCTATTTCCCTGTAAAATCTACTTCTACCATATATTTCTGAAGAAAATGTGCTTTCTACCCCACGGGTAGTGGAAGCTACATAATTTTGTCTTTTGTCTCTCTACTAGATCTAAGATTTCTTTCACTTTTGATCTGTTGATTAAAAGAATTTCCATGGTGTATATGTTTTCAGTTTATTTAAGAACTATCTTTCTGCTAGTATAAGCGTTTTTTAACCTGTGAAAAAAAAATCTTTATAAGTACCATTTTGGGGGGGGTTTTATGTCCCAGTTTCACTGCCATATTGAATGAATCAAGGAAATAGTATCTTTCAAGTTATTTGAAGGCCCAAAGTGCTTGGGTTGTGTGCTTGTGTTGCTTACGTTTAACCTGCCTTTGTGCTCTCTGTTCCTTTGCAGTATCCACAGCTATACCAAGAAGGAGTGCAGAATATATTATTCAGTTGGCGTCGGATACTTGGCTGGATGCTTAATGGTGTTATGAATGCTGTCTTAATCTTTTTCTTCTGCATCACTGCCTTTGAGGACCAGGCGTTCCGTCAGGATGGTCAAGTTGCGGGCTTGGATGCTCTAGGTGTCGTCATGTACACTTGTGTTATATGGGTTGTCAACTGTCAAATGGCGCTCTCTGTGAACTACTTCACCATAATCCAGCACATATTCATATGGGGCAGCATTGCAGTATGGTACCTCTTCCTCTTGGTTTATGGTGCCATAAACCTGAGGTTCTCAACTACAGCCTACATGGTCTTCATCGAACAGCTGGCCCCTGCCCTCTCATTTTGGTTGGTGACACTTTTGTTGTGATGGCAACACTTGTCCCCTACTTCAGCTATGCCGCGATACAGATTCGTTTTTTACTATGTTCCACAACAAGATTCAGTGGAAACGGTACTTGGGGAAGGCCAAGATCCAGAAGTGGCAAGGCAGTTGTCATCACGACACCGACGTCATCGCAGCATAGGATGGTTGGTATCTCTGCTCGTCGTGATGGCAAGGCTATGCAAATAACAAGAGAGACAGAGCTAGAAGTTCAGGAGTAACATTGTCAGTAGATTTTGTGTTTTGTACAGCTTATAGGATATTGTCTCCGGCAAGATGACAGCTGAACTGATTGGAACTTGGGATGTTGCTGTTTTATGATGCCTGTCATGGGAGTTGTTCCAGTTCAGATGAAAGAGCATGACCACAGATTGCTTAGATAGGCCACAAGGAGGCATAGAGAATACCTGCTGTAAAGTTCAATTTTAGCAGTTCAAGGCTTTGTGGGTTTTTTCCCTGCCTGTCTTACACATGTAGAATTTCGTTTTGTGTTTTATTCCTTGTTACCCCCTTGCCTGCCGTCTCAAGTGTATTTTAAACAATAATGGTAAGGCTTCTGATTTGAGTGGCTTTCATGCTTTATTATTTGGTAAGAATCATAAATGGGTGATTTATTTATAATCTAAAATTGGCCTCAAATATTTGTTTGCATGACTTGGCAAATATGGGGAGGCCAAAAACGTGGAGGCGCTTCTAGGGCGCATCTGTGCCCTCACTACAATCATTCTGTCCTTATTCAATTTTCTGAGAAAATAATTTTTTTTTGTACTACTGACCGAGACGTGGAAGGGAAATAGGCATTTTGGAGGAAAAACACTTTATATGTGAAAGTAACACTTCCGGACTAGATTCAACTGTTAATTGTGGGCCACCATGTATTTGACTACCAAATATGGGGGAGGCCACAAACGTAGCGCATTTGTGCCCTCTCACTACAATTATTTTTTCCTTATTCATAGGCATTTTGAAGGAAAAAAGACTTTATATGTGAAAGAACACTTCCTGACTAGATTCAACTGTTAATTGTGGGCCACATGCGCTTGGACTATCTTATCGTTAACAAATCAGCACACGGTATCGGTCACCACCACCAGCCCAAACGAACAGGTGGTCACGTCTTATACTTTTGTATGAAAAAATGAACAAGTGAAAAATAAATCTCTCTCAAAAGAAAAAGGAATAAGTGAACCAATAGGTCTATAAGCTCTAAACAGTGACACAGAGAACACAAGCTTCAACATTAAAAATCTCAAAAAAAAAAAAAAAGTTCAACATTACATGGATTTACAACATTTGTTTTATTTCCGTTCTGTTATTACTACCATATACTAACCTGCAATTAAGGGCATCAGCAAAGGAGCAAAGAACTTTGAGCTCAGCCGCTGAGCGCCCGGCCGGTCACGTCACACGTGTCACGGCTCCGGCAGCGGTAGTGGCGGCGCAGCCGGCTGCTTTGTCTCCGCGGCTGGTACCACCGGGCGTCGCCGAGGCCGGTGCGCGCTCCTCCGCCAGCGCACTAGGCTGGTGCAGTCGTAGGACTCGTCAGGCCCCTCGGCCTGCGCGGCGCACGCCCGGCCGAAGACACAGGAGAGCACGGTGAGCACGAGCACCGCGGCCAGCACCCCAAAGAAGGCGCCGTCGACGGAGCCTGATCCTGACGAGGCGCCGTGCCGCGGCACCGCTGCAGCTGCGCCCGCGCCGGACACCTGGTAGTTGGGCAGCGGCACCGTCGTCGTCGTCGGCGTGGTCGGCGTCGCTGGCATGACGGCCGCCATTGTTGCTTGCGCGTAACGTACAGAAGAGCGAGAGAGCTGGTGGGTGGTGGTGTGCCGTGCCGCACTTTGAGCTCGGGTAGGAGGAGGGTGGCGGATGCCGTGCCCATGGGGTGAGCATGGATGCAGTGGGAGCAGTGAGAGGCGGCAAAAGTGTCACTTGCTTTTTTTGCCTTTCATTTTTTTTTGTACTAATGCTTGGTATTGGAGTGGTGTGATGGATGGAGAGCAGAGGATAGAGGAGAAAGAAAACTAAATTAAAGAGGGAAGAAAGAGGTAATTCAAAATGTTTTTGTTGGTCACCTTTAACGTTTAAGCTAGGATGCAAATGCATAATTTGGCCATCCATCTTATGCATGCTTTCATGTTATTATTAGATCAGATGGATGGTGTCTTAGTGTGTGTATATGTAATGTAAGGAAAAAAGGAGATAACATGTTTGATCTGATCTGCTCATGAGTCATAACGTACTCGGAAAGCCAAGAATTGGACGGTGAACAATCAGAGAGGAAAAAGGCAGCATGATTGGTGTGGCAAAATATATATTTGAATGCAAATTTGCTTTGTCCTTTGGGTTTTGTCTACTGGCCCAGAGCTGGTTTTTTTTATTAGCCGTCCATGTGCTTTCGATAACTTGTCTCTACCGGAGGTCCTTAATACGTGGGCAATCAGCATCGTCTACAAATCCTGCTCACAGTTTCTGCCACCCTGGCTTGTTGAGATTAATATCTAGTCTGGTTATCAGAAGTGTGACGAGGCGATGGGCCATAGGAGGGTGGTGGACGAGGTCACCAGCGATGAAGAAGTTTGTGAAAGGTAGTTGAGGAAGAAGTAGGGCATGCTCACGACTGTCTGGTTGCCGACCATGTAGGGGCAGTTTGGGTAGGGGTACTGCAGTCGCCGCTTCGCGGCACAGGAAACACATGAGCTAGTTCATTCCCATGGTCCTAGTGTTGTGTATGTTCATAGAAGAGTGAATACAACAAACTTAGAAAACCGACTGTTGGTGAAATGAGCATAGCTCATGTGTTTGGGTTCATTGTGGTCGAACCTACCTGCCTTGGTTTAGTCCTCGATTTGACATGGTTGCTCGTATCTATTTTTCTAGATTTAGGGTCTGTTTGGTTCTCATGGGACTAGAGACTAATTTTTAGTCCTATTTAGGGCCTGTTTGGTTTATGGGACTAGAGACTAAATAAGACTAATGATTAGTCCCTAGTCTCTCTCAAAAGTCTATTGAAATAGAGACTAATTGAGACTAAGGATTAGTCCCTAGTCTCCATGTTTGGTAATTTATAGACTAAATGGGACTAAAAATTAGTCCCTAGTTCGATGGGAACCAAACAGACCTAGTCAAAATAACCAAACATGAGACTAGGGACTAATTTTTAGTCTCATTTAGTGCCTAATTCAATAGACTCTTGGGAGAGACTTAAGGACTAATTTTTAGTCTCATTTAATTCCTATGCCCTAGCCTCTTGAACCAAACAGAGGGCCTGTTTGGTTTCCATGAGACTAGAGACTAATTTTTAGTCTCATTTAGTCCCTAAATAACCAAACATAAGGACTAGGGACTAATTTTTAGTCTTAATTAGTTCCAATTTCACTAGACTCTTGGGAGGGGCTAGAAACTAATTTTTAGTCCCTATTAGTCTCTAATCTTTAGTCCCTCCATCCAAACATGCCCAGAGCCTTAGTCTTGACAAGACAGAAAATATCTTAATTTTGTTTAGCTTATCCGTTTTGCTTTTGGCAGATTATGAGCTCCTACTCATTGAATGCCACTATTTGAATTCTCGAAATATACCAGTTTTCAAGAGGCATTCTGTCTACTGATGATACATCTATTCTTGCGAAAGTTGCAATGGCTGCGTTGCTTTAATCAGAGAATAGAGGTATGTTTTCTTTTCGCCTCTACATTTTATTGGCATATGGAATCCGCTCAGGGTTGTGCATTTTTTAAGCTTTTGGGACGCAGCAGCTGGGGACTTAACCCGGTTCTAAAGCTTAATAAAGCTCAGGTATGTGCCATCATGGCTTGTTGTTGCTTGCTTAATGGGCAAGGTTAGCCGCCTTTCTCTTTTTCCCAATCATGCACCCCATATCTTATTTGGAGCATAACAAAATTTTAAAAAGTTGTAGGCGCCAGCGATCTCATCTGCAACCGTGTCTTCGCTGTTCGCCCATATACATGTGCATCGGGCCAGCCCAGCCCGGCCCGGCACGGGCCTGTGCTAGGCACGGTCCGGTAGGGCACGGGCCTGATTGGCCCACGGGCCGTGCCCGACCAAACCTCCATGCTGAGGGGTCGGCCCAGGACCGGCCCGTGGGCCTATTTTCGTGCCGGGCTGGCCCGAAAAAGCACGGCCCAGCAGTGTTTTTTTCTATTTTTTTCGTTGGTGGGCTGGTGGCTTGGTGGGCTATTGGTTTGGTGAGCTGTTTTTTTTATTGTTTAAGGAGATAGCTAATGGGCTGGTGGCCTGTTGGGCTGTTTTTTCTATTTTTTTGATTAGATAAGTGGCTGTTTTTTTAAGATGACTTTGGACCGGGCCATGCCGGGTTGGCCCGCGTGCCTTGGGGTCGGCCCAAGCATGGCCCACATCAGGCACCGGGCCGGCTTGGAGCCCGTTTTTTCGTGCCGGGCTAAAAAACGTGCTTTGTGTCGGGCCACCGAGCCCCATGCTTTCTGCACAGGTTTATTCGCCCACCAAGCCTTCGTCTCCAAACCCTGCAGTCCACAGTGTGACGATCTCTTTCCCCTTTGAGCAATGGATAATACTCGCAAAGTACAAAACACCAAATGAGCAATGGAGTATATATTATTTATTTATTTATGTTTATAGTCAACCTCCAAGGTTATAGGTCTGTTACTGTGCAACCATAAGCTTAAAATTCAAAGGAAAAAAATATATTTCTTAATTTAAGTAAAAATATTGCTGGTAAGATGTTTAGGACGTTTATCCTATACATCGCTATCACCGAACTAGTTCTTCTCTCCTCACGAGTGCACTACTATTTCCTGTATAATACATTATGGGTCCCACTCCCTCACCTCTTCCCTGCCCCTCTCAATGGAGTCACATCTATCCACCATGGCTGCCCCTAATTTGTCCAACCATGATGTCCTCACGTCCTTCATTGTCCAACCCTGATTTGCCACAAAATCCACAACTCCCGAGCACTGACACGAAACTCAGAATTTGTGGCCATGGGAAATGCAGGTGTGCACGATCCAAGTGTTTTCGAGAAGGAGGTGAAGTGGAAGGCAGAGGAAGAGGACAAGGTTAGTGTTCTAACATATGCTAACAGTGCCCTAACCAAATCTATTAATATAACACATAAGCGATACATTACGTATTTACATAACATACACACAACACGCCGACCCTCCGCTGGTGCCACGCTGCTACTCTTTTTGTCGGCGCCCTACCGGCCGACCGTATCCACCACCTTAGGAGCGATTGCTGCCAACACATACTCCCTCTCTGCATCATTATTAGAAGAGGTTTAGGACAAAGAACACGGTCACCAAAAGAAAACTTTGACTTCTTTTTCTATAAAAATATTTATTAGAAAATTATACATGTATATTTTTATGAAAGTAATTTTCAAGACAATTTATTGATATGATTTTTATATTTCCAAACTTAATGAGTTAAAAGTTATTTTTGATTTATGTTTCTAATATTTGACCCAAACATTTTTCAAAATGTTTTCTAATAGTGATATAGAGGGGGTACAATTGCTACCACCTTGGAAAGACACATGTGAAGATGTGGTCTAAGAGACTTACTAGACAATGAATTGCAGGAATTTGTTCCACTCGTGATCTAATAAAAAATATAATTATACGCTACTACCGCACAATTTGAAAGCCAAAAATGTTGTTTGGACGACTAGGCATGATCTGGTGATGAAGAATCATGTGGTGAGTAGAATACATACTCTCAAGTACAGGTAATACCATATTACCGTTATAAAACTAGGAGATAAACTCGTCAATTGAGGCGAGCATTTTTTGGTGCCGCCAATGATACATTTTCTTGTGTTCATATATATTTTATCTCAATTTACACATAGGCCAAAAAAGATATGAAACAGTATGGTAGAGTAATGACACTGTGAAGAGAATAACAAAAAATAAATACGTTGTGGCAACAAAAATCGTCTGAAACTGCAAGAAGGAGCACCGGTGGTGGAGAGAAGAAGCTTTACAGATTGATCTCAATACTAAAAGTCCCTCCTGCTGCCTATGCTTGACTCGAGTGGCTGTAATCCGAGCTGAAGTCCTGGCTGCCAAACGCCATCCTCTGGAACTGCCGGATGTCTGCTGTGTTGGCTACATTGAACATCTGGCTCTTCCCCGGTTGCACGCCGTTGCTGAGATCAACGTCCGTCAGGCTGTCGAGGACCCTGACGATCTGGACGAAACCAGTGGAGGAAGGCTCAGTTTGTTGAGCAATGAACAGGTCATGTAAAGAATTATGCATAACTAGTTTACATTCAGTTTGTCAGATTTGCTACAGTGCAAGTCATGGTTTTGTCGGTGGTCAGCAGTATGTACCTGCCCCATCTTGGGCCTCCTGGCAGCTGAGTGCCGGATGCATGCTGCAGCCGCCTCAATCACCCGGAACATCTCGACGTCGTCGAAGTTCCCATCGAGCCGGGGGTCGACCAGATCATCAAATTCCTGATTCTCGATTGCGTGGTTCAGTAGTGGTCTCGACTGTAATACAAGATGGGGTTGTGATTAAACTGCATGCTATCACTATCAGAGTACAAGAGTGACTTTGCATAGCTGCAGAGACTGGTTTAGTGCCACTGCAGGAGCTTACCCACTCCACAAGGCTCTCATCGCCTAGGGGACGCGACGAATCCACGGGCTTCCGGCCGGTGATGAGCTCCAGGAGAACGACACCGAAGGAGAACACGTCTGATTTCTCGGTCAGCTTCCCTGTGGACGCATACTCTGGAGCCAGGTACCTGTGTACATCAGAGACGCGTAATCACAATTATTCGTACACTTTGTTTTATCCTTTTTACTGAGATTAATATGCAAAGATAGATTACCCAAATGTGCCCATCACACGAGTTGAAATATGCGTGACATCGTTCTCCGCTAGCCTCGCGAGCCCAAAATCAGCTACCTGATCATTGAAACCATTCAAGTATCAGCGGCAGCAGAGCATACTGAGAACCATTCAAGTGTATATCACCAGCGTTCAGAGTTCTGAAATATTAAAATTTTGGTGGGATAACAAACTGACCTGAGCCTCAAACTGGTCATCGAGCAAGATGTTCGACGACTTGATATCTCTGTGAATGATCCTTGGATGACCTACGATTACCAAACATCAAGATCAATCTCCATTTTCTGAGCATCAAATTCCCTTTTGTAAAACTAAAGAAACTCGAGTCCAAATTAAACAGCGTCCATCGATCTTACAGTCCTCATGCAGGTAGGCCAATCCACGTGCTGAGCCCGCCGCGATCTTGACCCTCGTCGACCAGTCCATCACCGGCCTTCCCCTCCCTACACGATCACCGGTTCATCACTAGAAACAAAACAATTGGTTTTTACTTACAATATATGAAGTGTTTTGTTACCATGGAGGTGGTGGTGCAGCGTGTCGTTGGAGACGTAGTCGTAGACGAGGAGGCGGTGGTCCTCGGCGATGCAGTAGCCGACGAGCGACACGAGGTGGCGGTGGTGGACGCGGCTGATGATCTCCACCTCCGCCTGGAACTCGCGCTCGCCCTGCCCGCCGCCGCCCTTGAGCTGCTTCACGGCCACCACCTTTCCGTCGCCGAGCGTGCCTTTGAACACGCACCCGAACCCGCCCTCGCCGAGCACGTTCTCGCGCGCGAACCCGGCGGTGATGTCGTACAGCTCGTCGAACGTGAACGCCTTGGTGTTGCCCACGCTCAGGTCGCCGGACGCCGACGTCGCCACGCTTCGCGCGGGGCCCTGGCTCCCCGCCGTGTAGTTGCCCGACGACGCGCCCCACGGCTGCTGACCGTATGAATGGCTCATCGGCGGCGTCGACATGCCAGGCCCAGGGCCGCCGCCCATGCTGAAGTTCATCGACCCCGGCGTAGATGGCGCGCGCAGAAACGGCGCCTCGCCGGACAGGTGCTGCGGCGTGTAGGATGGCACGGCGAAGCCGGCGTAGTAACGGTCGGCCTCCTTCCGCCTCCGCCGCTTCGACAGGCAGACGAACACGCCAGCGAAGCCGAGGACGACGATCACCACCACGATCGCCACGCCGGCCGTCGCGCCAGAGCCGAGCCCGCTACTGCTGGACGGCGGCGGCGTGGTGGCGCGGCACTACCATCAACCGCCGTAGGCGAGTGCTTGGCGGGGGTTGAGCTCGTCCATGCCGGCGAAGGAGGGGCGTAGTCCACGGGGAGCGAACTGCAGGCGGCGGCGTGGCGGCCACGGGAGACGGGGTTGGCTGCGCTGCGGGTGGCGGAGGAGACGGGCTTGAAGAAGGCGGCGTGGCGTGGGACCGCCGCGGTGGGGGGAGCGGAGGGCGGCGGCGGCGACGGCTGCGTGGAGGAAGGCGGGGGGCGCGGCAATGTCTGGTGGTGGCGGTGCGACGGCGGGCGGCGGCGGCGGCGGAGGGGTGGCCGTGGGCACCGGCGGCGGGGGCGGGGGCGGCAATGTGGCTGGTGGTGGGGAGGCAATGAGGGCGGTGGGGGTGGAGACGATGCCTCAGGCGGCGGAGGGGCACTGTCGATGGGTGAAGGAGGAGGTGGCGCAGCAGCCGGTGGTGTGGAAGGGGAAGGCGGCGTCGGAGAAGGAGAAGACGGGGAAGGTGGTGTCAGAGCAGAGGACGGTGACGACGGAGGAGTGGAAGAAGAAGACGGCGGCGGTGTGGAGCCGCTCGGCGTCGAAGGCGAGGAGGGAGGGGGCCAGAGCCCGGGGTCGGCAACGTGCTTGGTACGCTGCCAACCGCGGCGCCGGCAGGAATTTGAAGCAGAGTTCTCATTCTGTCGTACAACTCCTGCAAGAGATGAGATTGGAGGAAAGCAGTTAGCGCCAAATTGTCAAACAGCCCCCACCACCACCAAGAGAGAGAGAGAGAGAGAGAGAGAGAGAGAGAGAGAGCATCATCCAGCCATGATTGTTGGTCTGGTCGGCATGATTTTGTTTGAATCAGTTGGAAGTCAACTCCTAACAGATTTCTTGGGTGCCATTGTGAGGAACACAAGATGCCCTTGGTTGTAAACAGAGCGAGGAAATGTTCATGAATTTCATTGATCCTTACATAAATGGAACCATGCCCTATGGTTGAATTCTGATGGGAGCACAACAGATCCAATTTGAGAGGAGGATTGCCCGTCTACCGAGCATATTACGAGGGGCCATTTGAAGGTCCAAACAGGAACCTTGAAGAATAAATGCAGAAAGAAGATGAGAAGCAGAAGTAGAACCATACCTTGAATCGAAATCAGGAAGCAGGCACCACCTCCGAAAATCAGGCCAAGGAGCGAAAGCGCAGCACCAGAGTAACCAGTGCGAGCCAATCAACCAGGCAATGCATGCGTCTCAATTCCCATACCGCATTTGCGCCAGAAAGCCAAGAGAGGATATGAGAAGCCCAAGGAGAGCAGAGGTTGCCTGGGCTCTTTTCAAGAATGCGTTGTCATCGACCACTACCCCAGCATTGCGTTTGGGTTCTCTTTGCTCACAGCCTCTCTCCTGCTGTTGGGGGAACGTGGCAGCGACGACTCTCTGGGCTGTACGTACGTGCTTCCTGGAACACGACGACCGGAATTTACAACTTTATATAGATTTGTATATGATTGTATATTGTACACGGATAGGGCTAGGTGCTAGTGGGGAGGAGGATGGAAAGAAGGGACAAGGGAAGTAGTGGCCTCCATGCCATTATCACTACGCACTGCTTCCACCTTGAGAAAACGGCTTCCATCTAAGCAAAGATAAGGTTCAGCAGAAATGATGAGCTATCGGTGCTGCTCCAGTTACCTGTACAAGTACACGCATAAACTATCATGTACCTTGGGAAACGCATGCTGTAAAATACGTATTAGAGCACACGCCCTCCGTCAAAAAAATCATTCTCACTTCTCAAAAAAGTCAACAGCTTTTAATTCTAACCAAATATATTTAATTAAAAAATAATATTTACGGTACATAGTTATTATCATTAGGTATCCATTCTAAAATAATCGCCGTTCTCGCTTCCCGAGAAATAATTATCGGCAATTATATATTAAAATATATAAATATTTATGTTAAGTAATTAATACCATCGGAGAGATCTTTAAGTTTAGTTTTTTTTAACAAATTTATTTGGAGAGACAAATCATGTGCGTATTTTCTACAAACTGAGTCAAACTCGCGGCACGAACACCCAAAACGACACTTAATTTGGGACGGAGGGAGTAGATCTTTTAATGGCCATGCTCATGCTAGGCTAGGCACCCAACAGAGCCAGGGCCCGCGTGCCCCGACCGCCGAGGGTGGGTCAGCCGAGTGTGAAAGGTCTCTTGTGGTTTTTTGGTAATTGAGTGACAACATTAGGTGAACTAATAATGTTGTGATTGAGATAATACACGTGAGATTAGTTCACATGTGATAACGCAATGAAGGAGCTTTATTGCATATGAGACATGACATAGAGTCATGTGACCAAGGCGGTAAAGATCAAGACAAGACAGGGCTTGGTTTGATGGACCGGTTGCAAGTGTGAAGGGCAAGTCGAGGCAAAGAAGTGATGGACCGCGAGGCGGTGAAGCTTGCACTACTTACTACGAATGGATTTTGCGTGGTGTTTATTTTTTATTTTCCGTAGCGGGCATTTATAAAACCGCCACGCAAAATAGTTGGCGTGCGCAGCCCCCGCCGTGGCAATGTCCGCCACGGTTATCGGTTAACCGTGGCGGGCATTGTAACGTGCCCGCCCACGGGTTAATCTGTATTAACCGTGGCGGTCTTTGTTACATGCCCGCCACGGTTAATGTCTATTAACCGTGGCGGTTTTATTACAATGCCCGCCACGGAAAAGTCTGCTCTATAAATACAGCCCCAACCTTCTTCTTCCCCACGGGATTTTCGCCATTTTCTAGGGTTTTGAGCTTCAAAACTCTAGAAATCACCATTTCGGGGGGGGGGGAAGGTTTTGCCCTTGGTTTGATTGAAGTTTGGCACCGCTTAGGGGGTATTTCTCCTCTTTCTCCCCTCTTTTCTCTCCCCCTCTCCCTCTTTCTCTCCCTCTCTCCCTCTCTCTCTCCCTATGCATGGTCCTCCCTCCCTTTGAGATATAATTAAATGTGGTTTGTGCTCTCTCTCTTCCCTCTCTCTCCCCCCTCCCTCCCCTTATCTCTACCCCCCTCTCTCTCTCTCTCTCTCTCTCTCTCCCCCTCTCTCTCTCCCTTTCTTTTTAAGATCTAGTTTTGATCTCTCCCTCTCCAAGCTAAGCTAGCTCCTCTCTTCTCTCTCCTCTCCTTCTCTCTCTCCCTCCCCCCCCTCTCTCTCCTTTTCTCCTCCCCCTCTCTCTCCCTCTCATTTGAGTGTACGTGCTCTCTTTCCCTCTCTCTACTCCCTCTCTCTCTCTCTCTCGTATTCCTCTTTTGCACTTTATTCATCGATACTTGATCTCTAATCATCGACGCTCTCTTTGCTTTGGTTTAATTAATTTGAGCAGGGGCCGTCATGGCGCCGAATAGGGATTGGATGTACAGGCCGAGGATTAGTTTGGATTTCTTTGATGATGTGCGAAAAGAAGTTTATGCCCGCCGCTGCGAAGTATCGAATCGGTCCGAGTTCGAAGTAATGGTGTGCCCGCTATAGCCGCAAGCATATGTTCTTACACAAGGATGACATCGCCGTGGACCACTTGCCGCGGTATGGTTTCATCGAGGGGAGCCGAGGTACACCGTGTGGACGTATCATGGTGAAAAGAACCGAAAGTGTCGCGGCGGTTCATCCGAGGACCCTAGTCGATCGCAACGACGCATCAAAACAACGGTGGTGGACGGCGGACGAGAACAAGTTGATAATCGCGATTACATCACCGTAGATGAGCCGGCCGGAAGACATGGCGGGCATTTACAATGCGGGTGGAGAAGATGGTGAACAATCGATAGTTGATGACATGTCGCCCGAGGATGCCGCTCTTTTCGAGGAAATTGCTAACCTCAAAGATGAAGATGACGTGTTGTTTGGCAATCCAAGGTGGCTCGAGAATTTTAGACAGATGAAGCAAGCGGCAATTGACCCTCTCTACAAAGACGACGGCAAAATGTCCGGTTGGATTGCACGGTGCTACGTTTAACCTAACGATGTTGATGCCGGGCGGCTCGCCACGGTGGTCGACACGAAGCTTCAATGACTGTTACGGTACCTCGGTGACACCGCTTTTACCCGAGGGGAATAAGGTGCCCGCCAATACCTATCGGGCGAAGAAGCCGATTCGTCCGGTGGCGATGAAGCTTAGGAAGTTTCATGCGTGCCCCAACCACCGTATTCTATACCGGGGTGACTATGCGACTTGCACAACTATCCGCGGCGCGGCGTGAGTCGTTATAAGAGGAATGTTGGCTGTCGTGCCACCGGCGAGGAGGGACCGCCGAGAGGGCCCAAGAAGCGAAGACGGGCAAGAAGAAGCGTATGCCACCTCCCGAGGACGAGGAAGAAGAGGGTTACACCCAGAGGAAGATCCCCGCCCTATCGGTTGTGGTACCTACCCGTGCTCGACGCTCAAGCGTGCAATTTTTGGGAACCCGGAGGATGCCAAGCTGATGTCCCGGCATGCGTCGGAACGCACGGGAAGGGCGATGGCAAGTCGCGACACCCCTCGGATGCCAAAACGTGGAAACGCATCGATGACATATTCCCGGAGTTTAGGGGCGAGCCCGTGAACGTAAGGTTCGCTTTGAGTACGACGGGATGAATCCGTTCGGAGACCTCAGTAGCTTCGCGACAAAGACCCGGCGGTCACCCTCACCATATACAACCCGCTCCCTACGAAACCGCAAGCGCCATCTATCTTCTTCGCCATGCTCATTTCCGGATCAAAGCGGCCAGGCAATGATATAGATGTCCTCATTGAGCCGCGAATGGAGGAATTGGCGAAAACGTGGAAAGGGGTCCGTGATTATGGATGCGTCCGAGAAGAAGAAGTTCACTCTAAAGGCCATGATAATGGTCACCATCGCTGATTACCCCGCTCTTTTTCATTGTCAGGCGAGATTAAGGGAAAGACAAATTTTGCACAAATTGCATTGAGAATACCGCCTCCACTTACCTTAGCGGATCCCAAAAAAGACGGTGTACATGAAACATCGTAAATTCCTCCGCAAAAGAACACAGTACCGGGATACTTCTCGATGGATGAGTACTTTGACGGCGAGCCGAGGTCTGAAACGGAGGAGCCTGAAGGGTAAAGTACGGGCCAAAGGTGTTTGAAATGGTGAAGAACATAAACCACGAGTTCGGAAAGAAGAAGAAAGCCGGTGGGCCAAAGGCAAAGAAGAAGCGGAAGCGGAACAAAACGCAGTGGAAGAAGAAGAAGAAGAAGCGTATGTAACCCAATCCCAAACACCAAATAAAGTCCCATTCAAGAAGCGGTCCGATTTTCTTCAAGCACCGCCATACCGAAGATGCTCCATACACCCCATGCCATCGATAACATGCATCTACGAAGAATGTCTTCGAGAGCTTGGTGGGGATTTTCCTAGACATCAAGACTAAGACGAAGGATTTGTCAAGTCACGCCGATCTTGCCGACATGGGCATCGGGGCCGAACTTCACTCGATACCCTCGGGGCAATTCGACATGCATAGGATTCTCAACACCGCCTCGAGCGGTCGAAGGAGGATGAGGCCAATGTTCCCCCAAGCGCCCGAGGAAGAAGAAGCTATCAAAAGAAGATGAGGAAATTCTTGCCCGACCAACAAATACTTAGATGATGAGGCCGGAAGGAGCTAGCGGAGAAGGAAAGGACCTCCGATTGGCTAAGTTTAACCCTGGGCCGTGAAGACCGGCACCGGTAGGTACGTATATGCGTGACAATCTCAACCAAACTTGGCCGACATATTACGTATGCGTCACGTAGCTAGAAGATGCTAACGTACATCTCCTTCTCAGATAGGAATTATATACCCCATCGGCGGGGAGGATGGGTCACCGGGACTGCCTGGACTACTTTGAGCTTGGCAAGTTCATGGTGCCCAAGGGCCGCCTAATCGAGGGACGAGGAGTGGGACACTCGCGGAGTTCCACCTATTATATAAGCATGCAGTTGATCGGGGTGAGGGAGTTCCATTTCGGGTTCCTAAAGAGCTCTTTCACTTGGACTTCGACATTTCACCGCCAATAGGCTTCGACGAAATGTGGCGGTTGCTACGTCCGCAGACCTCGACCAATCCATTGTCACCCTCTATGCCGCGTGAGTTTGTTTACCGATCATTACGGTCGCATACCACGACTAATTCTAGCTCTCCGATTCTATATATAATGACGTGACCACATGTGCTTGCAAGATGCAAGCATTGATAGCCCAAGAATTGGATCAGCCAGCTTGTGTTTCTATGTCCAAATATATATAGACGTGGCGGAATTTTCGATAATCGGATGGAGACCCGAGGAACGAAAACTCGTATGCTTGGGCAAGGCGAACAATATAAACACTTTAAAACATTGTGCGATGCAAGAGTTAGAGAGATGGCGCATCACATCCATAAAGTGCATGAAGAAGATCAAAACAGACGCCCGGTTGTCTCATTGCGCCCAACATATCAAGTAAGTCAAAAGCAATACTTTTTATTTTTTGAACACTTGAATCTATTTCTAATAAAAAAATGGTGTAGCATGGCCGGTATACAAACAACAAAGACACCGTGGCCACCGGATTACTTGGCTAATCTTCCCTCAGGATGGAGCGGCCCTTAGGCTGGACTCGTTGCATGATACGCCAAAAGGCCTCTACAAACATTTTGAAGAGGCCCTGCAGCTGTAAGTCACCACACTTGTATACTATTTCATACTATAAACTTCTGTAAGTCATGACACTGTGGGTTTTCGTACAGGGCTTACAAGGATTACTTTGAAAGACCCCGAGTCATACGATCGGAGGATGAGCATACGCAAAGAAAAACATAAGGACGAAATGAAGATCGGGCGAGACTACGAGGTATATGCAGATTACTCTCGCTTGCTCGTCCATATTGAATGGTCTCATAATATTCTAAATCCATTTTATGGTACATATATCGCGCGTGCAGTGCGGTAAGCACCTTTCGGCGAAGAACCTGTGTGGTTTCTATGCCTGTACGCTCATATCCCGCAGTTGATGTGTACCGCATCACGTGGCGCCGAAATGATCTAAGGAAACCACGCAAGGTTTTTTGGAACCAAAACTTGGACGACCTTACGCTCAAGAAAATGGTTGGCGCCATCCGTAGGGCCGTCGTTGAGGACGTTGTGCTACCTAATAGAGCAAATTCTTCGACCCTAACAAATACCTCGCTACAAACGACGACTTACTTATGGAACTACGCCGACCGAGAAATAAGCTAGACATGAAGGACTATTTGTGGGATGACATTGATTTGTAACCTAAACTATTGATTGATCAATCGATCGTTCGATCAAGTTTAATTTGTAAATTGTGATGTGGGTGTGATCACTTTTAAACTCCAAGTGCTTAATTGAATCTCCATGTTAGTTGAATGTTGACTTGTCATGCATGTTCAAGATTTATGTCAATATTCTCTTATTTTATTATTTAATATGTGATTTAAATCATAATATATAATTTTAAAATATTTTTGAATTATTTTTTTATTAATCCTGAATTAATTAACCGCGGGCGGGCTTTTAACAAAACCCGCCATGGTTGCATCGCAACGATGCCCGCCATGGTTAATTTATTAACCATGGCGCTCTTTGTTAAAAGCCCGCCACGGTTAATGTATTAACCATGGCGGGCATGGAGTCCGCCACGGTTAATCGAACGATTAACCGCGACCCTAGTCCGGGCGGACACAATGCCCGCCACGGAAAACCCAAAATGCCCGCCACGGTTAATCATTTCGTAGTAGTGTTGGGCAAGACTTGGCGCCGACGGATCGACGCAACGGTGACGAGCAAGTGAGGTCAAGATCGATGGACCAAAAGGTCATGTGATGATATGAAGTGGATCATATCATTCTTGATCGTGGTGCATGTGTTGCATCGGCACTTGGAGATGGCGCGAATGGAAATGCGCAAGGCAAAGGTATAACCTATAGGGCATTTCATTTCGCCGGTCATGAGGAGCTTAGAGAAGTTTATGACCGGTTTAGGATAGATGGCCGCATACTATCAAGAGCGGCAAACTTGTTTGCATATCGGTCATCTAGTGCCACTTGTGCGATCTAACTTTGCGACGTGTTAGGATCGAGTGGCATGGTGAGAGCAAGAGAAAATCCTTTAAAACTGGTTGTGAAAATGCTAACACACTTGCACATGGAGATGTACACTTGGTGGTGTTGGCACATTTGCAAAGGAGAAGTTGTTTCGTGTTTCTAACACTAGGACTGCCTTTGGAGTGGAATACTGCTTTGATCCATTGTTCTTTGGATCAAGTAACCATGTCGGTTGTGTATCCTCTGAATAAGATTTCCACGAGTCCAAGATCATCGAAAACGGAGTTCAATGAAGGAGATATCATTTGTTTTACCGGCAAATGTCTAACAGACGTCGTGGACCGGACTCCGGAGCGTCCGATCAGTTTCGAAAGTGTTTTGACAGGACGGTCCAGTCAAGAGTCCATTCGAGTGTTCGGTCACTTCCCAGAGAGGTCTCGGGGAGCGGTTTTACCTGAAAGGCCCGGCCAGTGACCGAGCATCCTTTGGCCCCGAAAAAGGCTAGTAACGGCTAGTTTTGGCTTTGGGGCTATAAATAGAAGTGGTGGCCGCCATGGTTGGTTGCTAAGCACCTTAGGGACTTTGTGTCCATGCTTGAGATTGCTAGAGAGCCCTCCCACTCACATATGCTTGATATCGCTCATCCGATTGTGTGAGAGATCGAGTTCTAGTGTGTTGCGTTGAGTGATCGCATTCGTGGCACTAGGTGATCGTGTTGCAAGCCGGTGGTGCTTGTTACTTGAGGGTTGCCACCTCCTAGACGGGCTTTGGTGGCAAGAGACTTTGTTGAAGCATGCAAGGAAGCTTGTGTGGTGCTCCTGAGGAGGATTTAGAGAGGTCCGTGCTCGCCTCGCGGGATCACGAAGAGAAACCTACTAGAGCGTGTCATTGAGCTACCACACCGATGAGGACATCACCACGCTGGACACGCCTACGCCACGGTCTTCCCAAGTTGCAACTCATCTCCAACTCAGCCGCCACGTCACTCGATTCAGCACACGTCGTCAATGTTTCTGGTCGTAACTCCCTCATACGATATCAAACGGGCGATCTTGACTCTATGGAAAGGAGACGATGACGCCGTCGTTTTTGATCTGGTCCCAGCCCAGATGGCCCGTGGATCATTCTGTGTGACCACGGCAAGGTGCTGCATCACCTATTTTGGGCCAATTTGGCCATGTATCGTGGTCGGGCCTTAAGCCCAAGTTGTGGGCGCCTCGTCTTTGGTCGCCCCCCAACCCTAGCTTCCTTCCCCATGTTATAAACTCGCAGCCGCCGCTGGTTAGAGTCGGGTTTTGTTTAGTTTGAGTTTTCCTTCGAGAAACTTGATTGATTCATTGTAACCGCGAAGATTATTCCGCTTTACAAGAATCCAGGCCCCCTCGTTTGTTCTCCACACCTGTGGCGATTAGTCCTTTGTGATCCGAACCTGAACACCATCATCTCAAATTGCCATTCAAATTTGCAATATTCGGGATTGCGTGATAACCTGTTTTTGCTTGTGTTCTCGATTCGCGCCGTGAAAGCCTTCTTGGTCAATCAAGTCGCGCTTGATTGATAACCATTGGAGCTATGGTGTAGCGGTTGCAGTGGTCGAGTTTGTGTTGATTCAAGTCCGGACCGTCCAACGCCGAGTTCTCCACCAATCAATTTACCACGCACCTCACTAAGATCGGGCCGCACTTATCACACACCGTTGGCGGTCGTTATCGACCATTTTATACCACCAACTTATGTCTTTTTCCGGGGAATCTTGCACACCAATGGAACATATACCTTTACTTCTAACCTAGTTCCACTTGTATTCCAAGAAATATGTTTTGGAGGACAAATACATGGAATCGAAAGTGAGAATGTGCCAAACTACATTGAAAGCGCACTGAAAATACGCCAACCATCAAGTGCAACACAAGAGGCCCAAAACCAGAAAGAAATGGACCGGCACCCATGCATTATAGATCGAGGGCCGGCCCAGAGCCCACCTGCAAAAGGCGGCCGCGAGAGGGCCACCCCGGTCCAAATTTACCCACAGTGCCACCTCTCGAGCCGACCTTTCATAGGCGGTTGCATGCCGCCATGCATAGGCGTTGAAGATCTCTAGATTGGTTTTGGCTAATTAGTGACATCCTTAGACTAATCTCTATGCTAAGTGTTGATTTAGTTGAGATTGGTCAAGCCAAGGTTGTGCATGATGGTCATGGTGGATGGATCGAGATGGTTCAATTGATGATCAAGTGCATGACTTGAGTGGATCGTGGATCAAAATGGGCTCAAGGCAAAGGTATAATCATAGGGCCATTTTGTTTTTACACTCAAGACACCATAGAGGGTGTGTGAGTGATTATAGGATCGATAAGTCGTACTATAAAGAGGGAAAACTATCGCATATTATCGGTCCTCATGTGCCTCTAGGTTCAAAATCATTTGCATGCATTCTAACCTAGAGAGCTAACTCCGTTCTTGATGGAAAATGTTTTAAAAAAAAATGCTAACACAAAGGGTCGGGGTGTTCTTCGACGTGTTGGTAACATAAGACAAGTGATGGAAGTTGGAACAAAATCGAAACGACACGAATCGACAACCTCAAAACAAAAGTGACCTTGCGCCGGACGCCGCCGACGCGGAAGCGCCGGCGCCGTCCCGACGCAGCAAAGAGGATCCGCCGGACGCCGACGCCCGCCCGGCCACGCCCGACGTGGGTTCGACGAGTCCCAGCGTCCGCGCACACCGGGCGAGGTTCCTCGACAGTTTCGTTGAATGGCGCCGACGCAGCGTTCGCGCGCGCCCGGCCGCACGCTGACGCCGTCCAAGAAGTATAAACAAAACAGGGGTCGCCGGACGCTGGGCGCTGACACGCATTCGGGCGCCGGGAAAGCGTCGGGCGCCAGGGCGACGTTGTGTCGCGGCGGTGCCCGCGGTTTAAGTGATTACACGGCGCCCGGGCGTCCGGCCGTAGACTGACGGACGGGTTTCAAAGTAACGGCTCTATTTCAGGGTTGGCTATAAATACAATTTTGGCCGGCCATGGGAGGTCTCTGGTCTTTTGAAATCATTCCTAACACCTCTAGAGCTAAGCACTCATCCTCCTCACTCCTTTGCTTGAGAGCATTCATTCTAGTGAGTTGAGGAGATTCAAGTGCACTTTTCTTTGATCTTTGCATCTAGTGGCACTTGGGGGATCGCTAGAGCCGGTGGTTTTCTTTGTTGCTTTGAGAGCACCACTCCTAGCCGGCTTGGTGATTGGTGGAGGCATTGGCAAGAGAAGGTGAATGTTCTTTTGGCCACCTCCTGATTTGTGAGAGGGTCACACACTTCTCGTCGGGAAGACAAAGTGTGAGTAATTCATTGCTCGTGTCTTGGGTACCTCATTTGCTTTGGGTGCAAGAAGCCTAAAAGGCAATTGGCTTGGAGTGAGCTCCACCTTGACCCATTACGTGAGAAGGTCGACACAACGGAGATTAGCTTGAGGGTGCTCAAGTGAACTTTCGGGTTAAATCATTGTGTCTCTTGTTATCCGTTGGTGATTGGCTTCATTGTTCATATTGATATTCATCCTACGGTGATTGGTTGACTTACCTCGACACATTGGTATAAAACCTCCTCTCTACCTTGCATTTACATTGATATATATTGTGCTTGTGTAGCTTGAGTAGAATTGCTTAGTTGCTTAGTCTTGTTTAGAGTAATCTAGCTTGTTCACCTAGTTGGTAAAGTAGTGACTTAGCCATTGTGTGTGAATTAGAGACTATAGCAACTAGAATTGTCAATAGGAGGTTTACCGACAAGTAGAGCTAGAGCAAACGCTTTTATCGCCATTTGTTATTCTAACAACTTTGTATAGTGCTTTGTAGAAAACTTTATTAGGCTATTCACCCCCCCTCTAGCCATTTAGGACTTTTCAGCGGTGCTTTGGGTGTGCTTCCATTTTTACCTGCACAAACCAACCAAGAATGTGTATAAATAAAGGGTAGAGCCTCACCTCAAAGGGAGAACAACACACCAAGAGCTACTAGCTCTCCACTTGTACTTTCTTTAGTTCTATTATTAGTTTGTGAGCAAGGCTAAGCTTCAAGGAGGGCTTGTCTCCTTGGAAGGATCTTCTTGGTAATATACTTTGGAGTATTCTTTCATATTCAGGTCCTTTTATTTATATTACATTGCATATGTAGGATAGGCTTACCCCCTAAAATCGACTGTTAAAACTTTAGCGCACCGTCAAGATAGAGGGTGCGGGTAATCCTTTAGCAGATAGGGCACCGCCGCGTGAAAATAATGGACAGAGACAGAGAACAGAGAATGCCAAGCTAAGGCCCGATCGGAAGGTAGGGCGCTGCACTCGCTGGCCCACGAGCGGCACCGCCAAGGTCACCCGACGTAGGTGACTCAAGTGAATCACGAGAGCCGAGCTCTTGCACTTGTGATTCACCCTAGTTCCGCACACAAATACTTCGCATAGAAATATACCCAGAGGTGACAAAACCCCGCAACAAGGTAGATCGGGTCGAAGCCCTATCTCACAAGACAAAATATGCAAGAATGTAAAGAACACAAGTGACACAAGGATTTAACCCGTGGTTCGCCAGCGCCACACACAAATGGGTCACGCCCACATTGTTGAGGTTGCCACACAAGGCTTAGCTTGCCCACCGCCCGCTTTTCCCTCGCTCACAAGTCTAGGAGTTAACCCTAGAGATGTGGGGTAATGTATTGTCGTTGTTGTGAGGTTACAAACCTCCCAAGGCTGCCACACGGCTGTGGGGGCAAGCTCAAGGGCGACGCCTAGCCGCCTAGGAGCAAGCTCCAAGAGTAAAGAACCCTAGGGTTCCTACCAAACGTGAACCAAATGCTCTTTTGAGTGGGGAAGTAGTAGATCCGGTTCCAATCGAAGTTTGTAGTCAAGCCCTCAAAAATCCCCTCGTGGGAAGTGAGAGATTGAGTGGGGAGCTCAAGGTTCTTCAATGGAGGAGTGAGAGAGAGCAAGAGGTGTGTTCCTCGACTGCCCGCTTCGAGGAAGAAGAAGGAATGAGCCAGTAACCATTGTGGGAGGGGTAGAATGGGTATTTATACCCCATGAGCCCAATCGGTCGAAGCTTTAAGTGTGGCACCGCCAAGATCGACACGCTGCACCGCCACAGTAGGCGCTGCATCGCCAAGACATCAATGCGCTGCATCGCGCGCCAGGCCCGACTCCGACAGCCAAGGATGAAAAGATGTAGAAAAGTCGGGCCGTCAGGCTTGAGTTGTGTTTTGTTTCGATTTGATGTTTAGAGCACTTGGTCCACAAAATTCGAATCCTAGGATCCCTCTTAATAGTACAAATTTCCTAACTCAAGATTCAAAATATGAAATAATTTAAACGCCTTTGATCCGAAACACTACCATCTAGCTTATTTTGGTGCCTTTGGACTCGTACATCAACTCCATATTTTATTCCCTACATATCATCTTCAGAATTATTAGTCCTAACCCGGTGGTCATCAACGCCAAAACCCACTTAGAGCTTGATTGCACTTACAATCTCCCCTTTTTGGTGATTGATGACAACCAAATTAGAGCTACATAAGATGTAAATTCAAACTTAGATTTCGAAGACCAAGGATGTAGAACCTCCCCCTAAATATGTGAGTGAGTCTTGAATTCTCAAAATTGACATAAAAGGTCAATTTCACATATTTAGTGTAGTGAGGCCTCCCCCAAATGTGTGTGAGTGAGATTTGAATTCTCATTTTGACATAAAAGTCAAGTCACACATTTAGAAAGTGTGCAAGGCCTCCCCTACATCCATGGTTGCCGTGGGTGCTCAACAGGGTGTCATAAAAAACATATATCCGCGTGATGCATATGACAACAACCGATCGATCGCAAAGAGGTTTGTCTGTTTAGACCGATGTGCGCTGCATTAAATAGCCAGTAGCACGACCGCCGCGCCCATCGCCACGTGCATTTACGTACGTAACATCAACCACAACAAATGTGACATGATAAAAGGAATTAAACTTGCAAATGAGACATCTAACACGTAGTTTAAACAACCAAAGACCAAATCCGAGAAATAACAAGTCATAGGTGGCATTATTACATAAAATAGAGTTTCTCTCGAACTCACACCTAACAAGCTACCTCAAAGGATCTAAACATCAAGATCACCGCCGATCATCCTCCCTCGAAACATCCAGGGCGCCGAAAAGTTTGACCCCCTCTCATTTCTTCTAATTTTCTCCCCTTTGGCGCCAAGCACCAAAAAGATCATAGAAAAGAGAAGAAAAGAAGCGGAGTCACCCTCACTAGTGTCCTCGCGACCGGAAGGTGTCCTCGCCCTCCCTCTCGAAATAGCACCGGGGCAAAGTGGTGGAGCGACGAGTAGAGTGACGAGCCGAACCTCGCCGCGAAAGCACCCCGCTGTGTCCGAGAGGTCCCGGTCCGAGCCGCCGGTCCCCTGAGAGCTCGAAGGTCGCATCGCTGTGGGCCTAGGAATAGCGTGGAACCGAAAAGTCCTTGCTTCTCCCCTCGACACTCTTGAACGCCGCCTCACCTCCCCGCGCATCTCATAAGTCTGGCCGAGTCGAATATGCGCAAGGCCCAAAGATGGCCTTGATCCACTTCTTGGATCTTGGATCGAGAGCCACTATGCCTCCTGGGCCTAGAGCTAGAGGGCTCCTCCCTGTCCTCTCCCGCTACCGAGGTGCCTCCCCGCCGTGGATCCGCCACCGGTCTTCCCTCCATCCAAGCCATGGGTCTTCTATGTTGTAGGCCGTGGGAAGCAAATTCCTTGGGATAGATGTTCCCTCAAACCCTCTCAATGATGAACATGAGGTAGGGAGCATATGGCAGATTCCTTCTAGCATCATCTAGGGCATTTGCTAGTCGCCTCCAAATGAACCTCCCAACATTGAAGGTCTCATCATTCTTGAAGTGGGCTAAGAGGTTCCTAGCATAGCCATTCACACGAGGTCGCCCATCCTTGGGGTCAATGGTGCATCTCGCAGCTGTTGTTCATCACATAGAAGAAGTCCCTTAACCCCTTTCCTCTTGCCGCTTGTATCCCTTTGGGTTTGCCCAACGGTCCCTAATCACCCGATCTCAATAGCATCAATCTCATGTATGTCGGTGTAGGTCCCGTGGTTTCACCCCCAAAGCCAAGAATCTGACAAAAGTGGTGACAAAGTCCAA
>JADLZK010005621.1:0-34236 GCA_015847255.1 Hyparrhenia diplandra | reverse complement strand
TCGACAGACAATATTGTCAGTGGTCTAATACCACCGTCCACGGTAATGTACGGCTATCGTTAGCTCCAATGGCCTAGCTCTAGAGACAATGACACAAGATTTATCTTGGTTACGGGGGCAAAATGGGGCTCCCTAGTCAGGAGTGTGATCACTATCCGAGCTCAAATGCTCGCACGGGGGCTAGTACAAGCAAGATGTCGAGAGAGGGAGGGGCTCCCAAGTCTCTATGATTGAGGCAAGTGCCAATATCGATGATATGCAGTGCGGAGTGCTTTGGGTGTTGAAAATCTTGAACCTTGCCTCAGCCCAGGAGGCTGCCTCCCCCTTTATAGTTACGCAAGGGGGCGGGCTCGAGAGCTCTCATCGAGTTGAGGCTTAAAGAAAGTGAAAATACGTATGCGAGTGTTGGATGCAAGAAAAGAAGCTCTCGGTGAGCGGAAGCTCTCGGCGGGGCGAGAGCTTCTGGGAAACTCCGAGGGTGCTTTGGATGCGAGAGTGAGTGCGTCTCCGTACTGCGGGATTAGCTTGGTTTGGGCAGTGGTCGGCGGCGCCCGTCCCTAATCATAGTTGGAAAGCTGTCTTCTCGGTATGGGATGCGCCCATACCATGGATGAGAGAGTGTACCGGTGTGTTCCCGCCCGGTATGTGAGCTGTTGGAGTCGGCGGGGTATGGCGAAAGTGGCCGAATGGCCTCTCCCACTGTGGCTGCTTGATTCTCACAGTGGCTCTGGCGCTGTCGAGTAGTTGAGCTTGTCGGGGAGTTGTTGACCAACTCAGTACCGCGAGTCTTCCTTGAGAAGGCGAGCGGATGAAGCTCTCTGCGGCCTGCGTCGTCGCGAGCTCACGGAAGGAAGCTCGGCGAGAGTCGGAAAAGAGGTCCCAGAGCAGAGATCTTTCGGGCGAGTGCGCGGGAGCTCGTGGTGAGAGGAAAGAGAGCTTCGGCGGGCGGGAAGAGCAGGGCCTCCATGCCGGGGGTGCTCGCGTGTGAGGAGCTCGAGCGAGGGAGCATTCCGCTTACGCCCATGAGGAGCTCAGATCCACGGTGAGATCGGGGTCCCGGATTTGCTGTCGAGGATGGTTGAGCTAGGTATGCGGGTGTCCCAAATATTGATCCCCCTGATAGCCCGAGCATTTGGGAGATGAGGTCTCTCGGATCTTTCTGTCAGCTTGCAGTGGCTCTCGTCATGGGGTAGTCCACCGTCATAGGATTGGTGTTTTGGTTGCGTGGAGTGGCGTAGCGGCCATTTTCCCGCGGAGTGTAACACAGGCTCGCGTGAGAATAGTAGATTCTCGCGGAGGCTTTTCACAGAAAGCCTTAGGTAGGCTCGCCGACCCCATTCCTCTGCGTTGCTGCGAGGGGTGATGAAGCTTGAGCTCAATCTTGCCACGTTAGCCGAGATCGAGTGCTCGAGGGCTGCCCATCGGATAGTCCATGTGAGGCTCGAGCTGCGTCGGCTGCGTTAGTTTGACGCAGTGGTGGATCAACCTCAGAGATTACGGGGATTCAACTTCCGTGTTTCGAGCCCCGGCGAGGTCGAGGCAGCTCGCTCGTGCGGCGAGGATAGCTCGGGAGTCAGATCGTAGGCCTCAGCGACCGGGCGCGCGCACAAGTGAAAGCCAGAGCCGCTTCGGAGAGCTCGAGGCATGGGCGTCGGCGCCGCTTTCTCATGGCTCCTCGCACCGTGTGATGTCCCAGGGCGGCCTCCGAAGCTCATCTGAGCGGCCTTCGAACCACAGCGATGGCTTCGCGTTGCAGCTACATTTTCTGGGCTTCGGTAGCATCGGCCGATTCGCCCGAGCTCTTGCGTTTTGCGATTGCGTAAAAGTAACGTTGAGATCTTCACGGTTGGATTTTTCACCGTTGGTGGTTGCCCCATTAATACGCACCGTTACGGCTTCGCCCGAGTGTCGTAGCGTCGTCGATCTCGCTGGCGTCGATTGCGGGCGGGGCGTGGTGCGTGGTGGAGTCCCCAGCGGTTTCTTCTCATGCGCATCGCGCGCATCGAGGCTCTATAAATAGGAGGAGATTGGGAGGCGGTTTTGACCTTCCCATCTCTTGCCTTCCTCTACGCACGAAAGAGAGAGAGTTCAATCGCCGCTGCCCACTCGTAGATCCGATCTTCCACCTCCCACTAGCCGCCGCCGACTCATTACAGTGATTGAGAGATGGGCTCGTGAGTCGCGTTCGGCGGCGGCGGTGGCGAATCGGCGATAGCGGCTAGCGTCGAGTGAGGCTGCCGTACCGCGGGCGGCGGCGGAAGTGGATTATCCGGCGGCGTCCACGAAGTGCGACCCGCCGGGAGATACATCTATCATCGCTTACGTCGCCTTCCCGCAGCGGCGCTCGGAGATACTGCGGGCGGCTTCTTCGAGGCGGCTCGCCAGCGTCGCACGGGGCATCGAGCTCCGGCACCTCACAGCCGAGCGGTGTGCTTCTCCTCTACTGTCTTCACGATGCTGCAGCGAGGGATGGTTGGGGATCCCTCCCAAGCTGGGAAGCTCTTCAAGCACTACGTCTTCGCCAAAAGATCCAGCATTTGCTAGCAGGCGAGGCGGCAGGCCCGATACAGCGTGCGTGCTCGATCGTGGCTGCGGGGAAAGGTCAGGGAGTCCTTCCCGGGAGGACGACTTCACGTCGGCCAGCCCGGTTGGAGGGAGGAGTGGTTCTACCTCAAGAGCGACCTCTCCTACCCTACGCCCGCAGTACACCGGCCGCACTTTCTCGAGGGGAGTCAGTGTGGTGCGAGGTCCGCATGATTTCAACACGGTGGGGGCGTGGAAGCGGCGTGGGCAAGATCAAGGCGCTCGGGATGCGGGCGGCGGTGAACCATATCGCCGAGGCACTGGCTGCAGCGGTGTAGGTGCCCCTCCGGCGTCGAGCTCTCGGATATGGGAGATGGAGGAGGAGAGGCCCGTTACGTAGGGGGCAGCGCGCCCACAGCTCTCACCAGTCCGACGGGTGCAGTTTTGGATGAAGCGGTGGCGAGGGGCCGGGGAGTGAGCGCCGGGAAGCTCCAGGATCCTCCACGATCCGAGACCTGCAATGTGGTAAGTGCTGTCGCCTTGTCTAGCTGCGTTCTCTTCGCTGTCTCGAACCCTCGGCTGAGCTCGAGAGCTCTATAGGTGGCGTGAGTGCGCGCGCTCGGTTCCCAACCTCCTCTTCCCGCGGAGGCTGAGCAAGCTCTGCCGGCGTTCAGCGAGCCCTGCGTCCGTACGAGGAGAGGCTGGGTCAGATCGATGGTGGCGGCGGCGAGGCCGTCGAGAGATGGAGCCCGGCGTCGAGCACGCGAGGTGAGCCCTCGGCGTCGCAGCGCTCGATAGGCGAGTCGGGAATTCGTCGAGGCCCGCGAGGCTCGCCACAGCTGAGTGGTGGCCTTGAGCAGCAACCTCGCCCGATCCAGCCCGGCCTCGGCACCCTAGCGCTAAGCCCCGGCAGAGGAGTCCGCTCCGATGCAGCGTCGAGGGGCTCCGGGGCAGGCCAGCCTTGAGAAAAGAGCGAGAAAAGATGGCGTCGGGTAAAGCTCTCGCCCTTACCGTGTCATCGTTAGGCTGCAGTGATTGATCCGCAGTCGCGACTTAAGCGTACTTAGGGCGGCGGCGGCGTGCCACGATAGCGCCTAAAAGCGGAGGTGCCGAGCTCGGCTGAGCAGGCTTCGAGCTTGGACTATAACGAGGCTTCGATAGGCGCTCGATTGACCATCGGCTCGGCGCGGTGGAGTTCGATCCAGCCAGCTGGCGAGCTCGAGAGCAGTGGTAGGCGGGCTTCAGCGTGCCAGGCGGGGGCGATAGGCAGCCGAGACGAGCTTCGAAGATGGCTGTTCCCCCTTCAAAGGGGCATTGTCGACCAGCGCCTCGGCTGGTTTTCGGGGAGCCTCGTGCTCTAAGACTCCTCCTCGGCGCCGGCCGTCGCAGCTGGGCGGCGTTGAGGACATCTTGAGCTGGGTCGAGGAGCTTCGTGACGGCCTCGAGGTGTGCGGCACTCATGTTGTCGGGAAGCTCGTCGGCGGCAAACGGAGATGAAGAGCGGTTCGGGAGGAGGACAGCCACGAGGAGCACGTCGAGAGGAGCCCATGCAGTCGAGGCCCAACCTCGAGGGCGGGAGGTAAGTCCGAGTCTCCAGCAGCAGAGGCGCACGTAGCGGTAGACAGCGCGGCAGACGCGATGAGGCTGAAAGGCGAGGCGACGTCGAGAATGCGCCACCTGCAGCATGCGCGCCAGCGTCAGTGCCGATTCCTTACATTAGAGAGCGTCGAAAGTCGGCAGGGCCAAAGAGTATCCAGTCTTATTTGTCAGCCCGGCGAAAGTGTCCCTCCGTCGAGTAGCGTGAACGTCGTTGTCCCCGGCCTATGCTTGGGTTGCCCTTGGTATCGTGCGTTGTAGGAGGCGAGTCGAAGACCATCGAACGGCGAAGTGCGCGCGCACTCTTTCCGAGTTTGTCGTCATTACTGCGGCGATCGGGGCTTCGTTTACGTGTCTTCTCTCTTGTTTAACCGTTTGTGAGCTTGCGGGGCGTAGGGGAGGCCATCGGTACAACCGCTGACAAAGACCTCCCACGAGGCGCAGCGGTTTCGATCGAAGCGGTAGCGGCAGCTGTCTTGTGCGGAGATGTGCGGCGAGCAGCTCGCTGCGCTCGGCCACGGTTCTGGAGGCCGCGGCGGAGGAGGCGGCCAACCTCATTTGTAGGCGGAGGCGAGGCTGACGGGCAGGCCAGGCAGCAGGTGGAGAGCGCGGCTGCGACGAAGCGGCAGCGGGAGGAAGCTCGAGGCTTCGCTCATAGCGGCCGCGCGAAGATGCAGGAGAGCTCGGCTCGCCCCGTGCAGGCTTCGACAACAAAGAGCTCAAGCGCTGCGCTTGGCAGCCAGCGAAGTCCCTGGCGGAAGGACAAGGGCGAGCTGCGAACACTTTCTGCCACCATGGCGCCCGAGCTCGAGGTGAGTGCTCACGCCCTTGTCTTTCTTGTCTTGCTTGTTCGGCGTTAGGTGGCCGAGTCCTGCGTCGGCGGGACTTCGACCTACGACGCGAAAGCTTCGAGTTTGTGGTGCAATCTCCCAGCGCCTCGAGGCGAGGCGGGTTCGAGTTTTGAAGCGAGGAGTATGAGACTACAGTACACGAGCAAGAGCTCTACGGCCACTGTCGATAAGCGTAGCGGCTGCCTCTTCTTTGCGTCCCAAAAGGCCTTGTGGCTCGTGTCTATCTGTTGCCTTTGTTTTGCGGTGAGCGAGAAATCTCTACGAAGCGGCGCGCAGAGGCGAGGCAGTCGAGAACTCGCCGCCTCAAAGCCTCCACGAAGCACCGCGCGCTTCGCTCACGGGAGAGAAGGCGAACCTGAGCGGCGCACCAGCGACCTCGTCGGCGCGAGAAAAAGCTCGAGAGCTTCCAAGAGTGTATTACGCTAAAGGCCGTGGAGGAGGCCGAGAGCTGGCAGCGCCCACGAGGCCTACGTGATCCTTGAGTCGAGGGCGTCTGCGATGTCCTCGAGGGTGGAAGACGAGGAAGGACCCGGCCAAGCGGGTATCGGCGATCAGCGTAAAGTAGCGGAGAGGCAGCGGGCGCGTAGTGCACAAGGCCATCGCGTAAATGTCTTCACCCACTACCCCAAATTCGAGGTCAACATCGTGAGAAGGGGTGGGCGCAGGCGTTGATGATCTCGAGACACCGATCGGAAAGGCGCTCTTTGCGAGAGTAAGCCACCGCGTGACTGGCTGAAAGCTCTTCAAGCTGTACGCCGAGCTTCGAGGTATTCAAGCCCCCGGTGGAAGTTCCGAGCCCACGCCGAGAAGGAGGAAGGCTGCGCGGGGCGTCCCGCCACACGTGCCCGATGGATCAAAGACCGCTGCGCAAGGATAGGAACTTCGAGCTCGGCCTCTTTTTAGTTCTGCGAGCTCATTAAGTCCTCGTAGTCGAGGCAAATGTAAAAACTTATGACAACTCATGTGTGTGCTGAGGAAGGCGTCTTTCCTCTTGTATAGTGTTACGTTTCTCGCCGACTTTTTGGTGGGCTCATGATTCGAGAGCTGGATGGCGGGCCATTCCTCGGCCTTGAGAAGCGCGGGGAGGTCGCTAGAAAGCGATGCAATGCTCTAAAGTGATGAGCACGGACTTAGTGGTTCGGAACATTGTCGAGCTAAGAGGAAGGAGGAGTGTAAGACCGCAAGAAGTTTGAGCTCGTCGGAGCTCTCGAACTTGTAAGTTTTCTTGAAAAAATCGGTGCGTTAAAAGCGTGGGGTGTATTGCACCCGCTCATGGCCGAGCAAGGGGCGGGTCTTAAGGGGCGGAGGCCGATCGTTGCTTTCGGATGTGCTTAAGGAAAAAATTCGAAATGCTTTTTATATTTTGCATCGAATTTGTGCTTTTATTGAGCTCTTGTAGCTACAACATTTAAATACATTTAGGGGTAGAAGCGGCGTAGGCGTTCGATGTTCCATGCGTTGGTGAGGACTCGGCCTTGATGGTCCTTGAGCTTGTGCGTGCCGCCCTCGGCGCAGGTCTGGTGAAGGGCCCTTCCACGGCTTTGAGAAGCTTGTGCTTGTCTTTCGAGCTCTGGACTCGCCGCCAAGGCGTATCGCCCGGCGGTAAAGCTCGCCCTCGATGTGGCGGTCGTGGTAGCGCCTCATGGGCTGCCAGTGCAGGTGGATGAGGCGATGTCGAGCTTCGTCGGTGATCGGCCCCGGCGTCTTGGCGGCCTTGATTATTGTGTGCTCGTTGAAGGCTTGGGCCTTGGGCGAATCGTACTCAAAGGTCGGTGGGGAGTACAGCCTCGGATCCGAAGGCGAAGAATAGGCGTCCGTCCCGTAATGCCCCTACCGGCGTTGTCTTGGAGACTCCATACGGCCAAGCGGGGCTTCCGGCCACCGGCGGGCGTATTTTAACCTCTTGAAGATCACGAGACTTTCACGCCTGCGAGGATCATGCCGTTAACTCTTTCTACGGCCGTTGGTCTCGGGTGGCCGGCGAGGAGCGTGTCGGCGGATCTGCGTGATCGCTGCACCCGGTCGATGAAGACCTCTCACCCGCAGTTCGTGCCGTTGTCGGTGATGATGGAGTTCGGGACCCGGCGGTGGATGATCTGGGTGAAAAAGCGGCGGTTTCCTCAGCTCGGCACCGCGATGGGCATAACCTCGATCCACTTTGAGAACTTGTCGATGGCGGCGAGGGAGGTGCGTGTAGCCCGGCAAGTCTTCTTGAAAGGTCCCACCATGTGAGGCCCCAGGCCGCGGCGGCCGGAGAATGGCGGGATCTCTGGGAAGGGAGGCCCGCCGGGAGGTGTGTACGCTTGGCGGCATCGCCAGCGCGTCGGGCGGTCGGATAGCATCCGCAGCGGTTGGCCAGTAAAAACCTGCCGAGAGCGACTTCCCAAAGCTTCGCGGGCCCGCTGTGAAATGGCATTCATGCCGAGTGGATCTCTTCGATGAGCTTCTCCTCTTGCTCGCCCAGTGTTCTTGCCCGGAGGGCCGCCCGAAGGCTTCCGCGCCGTGATGAGGCTCTTGCCGACAGGACGAGCGACTTGGCCCCGCCCGCGCGCCCGGGCGCACAGATTCCCTCTTGCCACAGGGAGCTTGCCTTCCTTGAACCGAAGTAGTGGGATCCCCGATCGAGGCCTCGGGCCGTCGCGGTCGAGCTTCGCTCCGGCCCGGCGGCCCCGGCGATTGGGTGTGAGCTTCGTGGCTAAACAGCAAACCCGTTGGGGGGGAGCTCGGGCTTGCGGGGAGCATCTACCTCCATAGGGTCGAGCTCGGGCGTCGGCCCGGTCGAGTTCGCGTCGGTTATGTGAGGTCGTCAGCAGGCGTATCGATGGCACTGCGTTGCTGCGTGCATGAAAGGCGCTGGCGGGCAGCGATCATGGCAACTGGCGAAATTATCCGCGTCGTTGTTGGTGGCGGTGAATGTGGTTGACCTCGGCGATGGAAGTGCTCCTCGAGCTCTCGGACATACGGTGGTGGCGATCATCTTCGGGTTGGCCTTAATCGACTTCCTTCATGACTTGGTTCTTGGCAGTTCGAAATCGCGGTTCTCGAGGTCTTGGGGCTAGCAGAAACTTCGCCGAGGCGTCATAAACCCGTTCACGAGCCTCGTACTCGGCCCGCGTTGTTGGGCCGGGAAAGTGTAGGCGGATGGAATTGCTTCATGCGCACCTGTTTGGAGAGATGAAGGCGAGTCGCGCGGCGCCATGCACCTCTTACGGATCCGTCGAAGTCACGGCGTCCGGTATTCGATGTGCGTCGGGCACGGGCGCGCTGACCTCGGTCCACTCAGCGATGAAGTACGCTAGAGCACGGGATTTTTATAGCGTCCACGAGGCGTAGGTGATGTCGAGTCCCATGAGGCTCAATAGCCCACTTGGCCCATGCGGCCCGTCAACACTCGAGGGCTACGGATGACCTCGCCAAGGGAATTTGGAAGCGACCTTGGCCAGGATGGGAGTCAAAGTAATGCACGAGCTCTGCGCCGGGTGATCGGCTTAATGCGTACATGAGGCTTTTGATTTGTGTGTAGCGGAGTCTTGAGTGTCGATGAGGACTCGGCGATGAAGTACACGGGCCAGCTGTACCTGAGTGCATGCCCTTCCTCCGCCCTCTCAGCGGCAGCGCGGTGCTCACCACACCAGGTGGCGAGATGTAAAGGAAGGGATCGGTTCAGTTGGGTGTGGGAGGGCGGCAATGCGGCGAGATTAGCAAGGAAGTTGCTTCGGCGAGTCGAGAGCTTCTGCGGAGCTTCGTCGGTCAAGGTAAAAGCGCTCGACTTCTTGGCCGGCTTGTAGAGTGGGGAGCTCCGTTCCCGAGTCGGGCTATGAAAGCGACTTACCGGCTGGGCATCCGGTGAGCCGTTGCACCTTGGCGTTTTGATCGGCCCCATATTGGTTATGGCGGCGATTTTCTCGGGATTGGCCTCGATGCCACGTTCGGGAAGCTTGATGAAGCCAAAGCAACTTCCCTCGAGGGACCCGAAGACACACTTCTCGGGATTGAGCTTGACTCAGAACTCTCGGAGCTTAGCAAAAACCTTTTCAGGTCGGGGATGAGCTCTTTCGGCGCTTTTCGTCTTGACAACGATGTAATCGTCGGCGTATGCTTCCAACGAGCTTTCGAGGCTCTTTTGAAGACTTTGCATACACCTACGGAAGGGAGGCGCCGCCCAGTTTTTTCAAACCCGAAGGGGGCATTGTTAAATAACTGAGAATCGCCAAAGCGGGTGATGAAGGAGGTAACAAGCTGAGTCGAGAGAGCTCATTCATCGCGATGCGGTGGTAGCCCGGGAGTAGGCGTCGGGAAAAGCAGGCGTTCGCCCGGAGGTGGAGTCAACAATTTGGTCAATCTTGTGGCAAAGGAAAGCGGATCCTTTGGGCATGCCTTGTTGAGACCAGGTGTAATCAACACACATTCTCCATTTCCCATTCTTCTTCTTAACTAGTATAGGGTTGGCTATCCACTTTCGGGATGATACACCTCCTTGATGAACTGGCGGCTAAGAGCTTATCTATCTCCTCGGCGATTGCACTGGCGTCGATCGTCGTCGAAAACGTCTCGGCCTACGCTTCACCGGCGAGCCGGGTTTGATGTTCAAGAAGTGCTCGGCGACTTCCTCAAAATATGCTGCGGCATATCCCTCCCTCACCTTGAATACATCGAGGTTTCTGCCCGGAGGAAGTCGGCAAGCTTCGCTTTCCTATTTGGGGGTGAGCTCGGCACCCACGGAGGAAGAATGCGCCCATCGCTTGTCGACCGCGTGACCTCCTTGGCGTCCTTTTAAGGCTCGAATGTGCCCGTGACCTTCTCGAGCTTTCGGCGGACGAGCTCGTGCTTCCTCCTCACGGGCTCGGCGGTTGAGCTGCGTGCTCGCCTTCTTTTTGAGCTTCGAGGGGAGTCTTCGGCGCTGGCCGCCATCACTGGGCGGCTTATCGCTTTCGATTCGGCAGCCGGCGTCGGCGTCTTGGACGGCGGCGGCCTCGCGGCTTGAGCAGCGTGCTTTCGAAGGTGGAGTCGGCGGTGATGACCCCCTCGGGCCCAGGGATTTTTGAGCTTGAGGTAGAGTGTAGTTGGGGGACTGACCATGAACCGCATGCACGGCCGCCCCAGCGAGGCGTGGTAAGCGTTCTTGAGCAGGGAGCACCTCGAGCGTGAGGACCTCCTTGCGGAAGTTGTCAGAGGGTGCCGAAGGTGGCAGGGGAGGTCAATCACGTCAGCGGGGAACATCTGCTTCCACAGCACCACCCGTGGATCGGCTCGGCGGCCGAGGCGGAGGCGTGCCTTGGATGCCAAACTTGGAGTCTTGGATGTAGTAGAGGAGGTTGGGCACGTACCGCCATCCATCAATACCTTCGAGGCGCATGGTGCCGATGATGGGATCGACGGCTGGCCCGGGTACCTTCACGGAGTGCGGGATGTGAGGATGATGCGAGCCTTGTCGAAGGTGATCGCCCGAGCTCGACCACTTGAGGTACTCGGGGTAAGCGGCTCGGTGAAGGACCTCGCCCGGCGTGGCTTATGGCGCTTGGACTGCGTTCTTGGGTGGCCCACCCGAAGATGATGTTGGCGGCTTTGCGTCCTACGATGTAGATGTAATCGGCGTTGAACTTCGTCGGGGAGCGGTTTAGCGTCCTTGTAGGTCGCCCGCCCTTGTCGCCACCACCAGGGCGTGCCCATCACGTGCTTCTTCATGAGGCCTCCCTTCATCTTGTGCTTGGCCGGCCCCTCATGAGTACGGGCATGGTTCCTCGAGCATCTTGTCGAAGTGCTCTTTGGGGATGAAAAGGCTTGCCACCCTTGCCGCCGACGCCTTGCGCTTGTCGCCGCGGCTACAAAAGTCGTCATCGTTGTCGTCGTCGGGGCGCTTGTTCTTCTTGTTCTTCCTTACAGGGAGTTCGATCCCCCGGCTTCCTGCGTCGTCGCCCGCCGGCTTGCCCTTGCCCGTGGCGGCGGAGGCGGCGTCCTCTCCCTCGGCGTGGCGTGTGGCGAGGTCGAGAGCTCCTTCCGCGGTTCGGGGCTTACGGATGCTTGAGCTCGTGGATCGGGGAGTCTCGCGAGGTAGTGCGAAGGTGAAGCCGGTGATAATCTCGAGTCGAGAGGCCTCAGAGGAGGTTGTTCTGAGAGCTTGGAGAAGCGCGATGTAGTCAGCGCGAGGCTCTCCCCCTTCTACGCTTGCAGCCTCGCGGAGTCCCACGTCGGGTGCTTGGCCGGGCGTGGGTGCTGGAAGTTGCCGACGAAGGCGTCGGCCTTGAGGTCCTCCCGTGCGAGATGGTGCCCTCGGGAGGTGCTCGAGCCACGATCGCGCCGAGATCCGCAGGTAGGGGTGGGAGGTTGCGGATGATGAAATAGTCATTTGTCGACTTGCACCTCGGCAGGCGGCCAAAGGCGGTGGTCCTCGAGCCATGTGGCGAGGTCGGTCTCCCGTTGTATACGCACCGGGTCGGATCTCGGAAGCGAGAGGGAGCGGAGCGTCGTGGATCGCGTGAGCCGAGCCTTTGGAGCCTCCCTCGAGGCTCGGCTCGGGGCCGGCGGCCCCCCCCGGAGAAGGCGGACTCCTTGAGCGGCTGCGGCTCTTGTCTTCTTGTTGTCGTGGCGGCCACCGCGTCGCTTCTTTAGCCAAGCTGCGGGCGCTTCTCGCTGGTCGTCGCGGTGGTACTTGTCGTCGTCTGGGGCGTTCTTCTCGTCGAGCCTCCGCTGCGCCCGAGGGCGTTGATGGTGTCCCGGGCGTCACGGTTCTGCCCGACTTCGTCGTCGTGCGTGGACCTCGGGGTGGGAGGAAGCCTCGTGCTCCTCCGGCGGTCGTCGGTGAGGGCGGAAGCAGCTTCTTTCTTGGACCGCCGCCTCAGCGGGGGTCTCTTGGTGCTCGTGGGTCTGGTGCCTCGGGTCCCTCGAGGGGGGCCGAGACAGCGGCCGTAGGGCAGCGGTGACCGCCGAGGTTACAGGGATGCTCTCCCGATGCTCGGCGGGGAGGCTGTTCGAGCCCTGCGTCCCGGTTGATGCGTCGTGGACCTCGCGGGCTCGAGCTCGTGCTGCGTGATTCTTTGTCTCCCCTCCACGCTCGGCGAGGAGGGGCTTGCGCTCTTGGGGCTGCTGCTGGCGTTCGAGCTCTCGAGCTCTTCCGGCCGAACCTCGGCGTGGTCGACGAGGCTGGCCCTGCTGTGCGCCGGAGTCCCGTGGCGTGTGTTGGGAGGCGTCGCTCGAGTGGACTTCCTCTACCGCACCCTCGGGGGTGTGACACATGTAACTGCTGGCGTGGGATGCGCCAATCCATGAGGCTCATCCCATCGAGGCGAGCTCCCGAGCTCATGAAGGCCGGCTGTCGGGAGCTCGTCGCCCGATAGAGTAGGGGAGCCTGCTGCCCATTGGGGTACATCTGGCGTAGAGCCGCCGTGAATGCGATCGGCCGAGCCAGCGCCTCTTCGCCCGGCGAGTTGTAGGGCGACATTGGCGGTGGAGAAAGGTCACATCGCGGAACAGGCAGCAGCGTGGGCTGGCGTCGGGGATGTCGAGAGCAGGTCCTTGATGAGGTGAGCGGTCCATGGCGGCATGGTGGATGGGGACTAACCGGCAGCGGAGGTGGAGTTCCGTCCCATGCTCGTCGGGGGCCAGTCGGTGGCGCCTCGGGCGGCTGAGGGATGTCCTCACGCGCGCATTGGGGCGGAGTGAAGAGCGGCTCCGGTGATGGACTGCTACGGCTCGGTGCGGAGAAGTCGATGGTGCCGCAGCGCATCGCCCGCTGCTGCGGCCGTCGGCGAGTGGAAGAAGCCATCGGAGTGGAGAAAGCGTCACACTAAGCGCTGCCCCTACAGCGCGCCAAGCTGTAAATGGTCTAATACCACCGTCACGGTAATGTAAGGCTAATCGTGCTCCAATGGCCTAGCTCTAGAGACAATGACACAAGATTTATCTTGGTTCGGGGGCAAATCGGGCTCCCTAGTCGGTGTGATCACTATCAGAGCTCAAATGCTTTCGCACGGGGGGCCTAGTACAAGCAAGATCGAGAGGAGGGGCTCCCAAGTCTCTATGATTGAGGCAAGTGCCAATATCGAATATGCGAGTCGCGGGGTCTTTGGGTGTTGAAATCTTGAACCTTGCCTCAACGGGAGGGCTGCCTCCCCTTTTATAGTCGCAAAGGGCGAGGCTCGAGAACTCTCATCGAGTTGAGGGCTTAAAGAAAGTGAAAATACATGTATGCAGTGTTGGATGCAAGAAAAAGCTCTCCGGTGAGCTCTCGGCGGGGAACCCGAGCTTCTGCGGCTCCCGGTGCTGGATGTCAGAAATTGAGGTGCGTCTCCGTGCAGCGGGATTACGCGGTTTGGAGGCGGTGGTCGAGCGGCGCCCGTCCCTATCGTAGTCGGAAGCTGTCTTCGGTATGGGATCGCCATACCATGGATGGGGAGGTGTACCGGTGTGTGTTCCGCCCGGCTGGCTATGTGAGCTGTTGGAGTCGGCGGGGTATGGCGAAGTGGCGAATGACCTCTCCACGTGAGCTGCGGTTCTACGTGGCTCGGCGCTGTCGAGGGAAGTAGTTGAGCTTGTCAGGGGAGTTGTTGACCAACTCTCGTACCCGCTGATCTTCCTTGAGAAGCGGGCGGATGAGCTCTACTAGCGGCCCGTCGTCGCGGAGCTCACGGAAGGAGCTTCGGCCGAGTCGGAAAAGAAGGTCCCCAGGGCGAGATCTTTCGAGAGTGCTTGGTGCGAGAGCTCATTGGTGAGAGGGAAAGGGAGCTCGTGCGAGGCGGGAAGGCGGGCCTCCATCGGGGAGGCTTCGGCGTGTGGGAGCTTCGAGCGGGGAGCATTCCCTTACGCCCATGAGGGCTCGTCCGCGGTCGAGATCTCGGGTCCGTTGCTGCGTCGGGGGATGGTTAGGGGCTGGGTGTGCGGGTGTCCCAAATATTGATCCCCCACAAATATAAATATAATTCGATTTGAATAACAAGCAAATACTTTTGATATATATAGATTTTTATATCGATATACTCTCTCCCTCTCAAAATAAGTGCGCATCTTATATCTGGAGCAGCCAACCAATCTCAACTTTGACTAGGTTGAAGGAAACTAGTATCAACATTTGTATCTATGCTTAAGTGGTAGGTGGCGTTCTCATCGACATTGAGGCGCTGTGGTGATTTAAAGTGAACTTCAAGATCTGCTGGTTTTATTCTTTTCGAGAAGGTGCTCATAGGGGGTAGCGTTTGCGTCACGTGTGATTATAGGGTTGAGTGTGCGTGCGTGCGTGTTGGCGTCGTATTGTACTTGTATAATCTCAACAAAAAAAAACTATGAAATATATGACGTGGCTGACTCCTCAAAACATGAGATCAAGATTTATTTTTGAGAAGAATGGAGAGCATTTGGAAAAATGTGATGCAAAAGATGTTGTGAACACTTGCATATATTTTTGTGATCACCGAGGTTGCTTTGCGCTGCTTTGGGATCAGCAACCACCGGGAGTAATCATGTGTGTGCATGAGGATGCAAAAAGGAGAGGAGGCCCGAGCTCCATGCACTTCACAAAGTGAAAAGCAGCAAATTCAGTGGTCCACACCACAGACGACCGAAGGGAATATCGCATCAATTTCAAGTGCATCCGATCCCTCTTCTACTGCGCCATCGCTGGAGGTCATAATGTTCTTCTCTCCTGGCTCTCAGATCAGCTAACACTCCTCTGTTTCTAAGACCCTATTGATTAAATACAGTCGTAGTGACTCCAGTACACATTATATTGTAGGTGTACCAGTACACATTATATTGTAGTTGTAGCTGATCTAGAGTTCCAAATACAATGTGTAGCAAATTGAACCATCATTTCACAAAAATGAAATTTAATTTATCAACTATATTGAATCTTCTGTCAACAACAAAAAAATCCTTGGTTGCACCTCTGCGTCGGTATTGGTTGTTTTCTGTTTATGTAATATTGAAACATGAGTTCTTTTTTGCTAGGATGGTCCAGCTACAGTTGTTTTAGGTCTACCATCTTCGGCTCGATAGAAGTGTATTGTTTGTATGTTCAAACTCTCTTTCTTAATATAATGATATGCAAATGTTTTGCGTATTCAAGAAAAAAAGTACTTTGTCGATACCATTCGATCGGTGTCCTTTTCCATGAGGATGCAAAAGGAGAGCTCTGATGTGTCTACATACTTGCATGCATGGTGGAGGACAATAAGAAAAAGTATATGAAGATGCCATATATACACTTGCCACGTCCTAAATAGCGCTATAAAATACCTGCAGCAGCTAGAGAGGGATGTGTGTCTTGTTGAGTGCTCGATGTCATAGTCGCACTTTGGCGCGCCGCACGTGTAATCATAATTATCACTGCAAGCAGTAGGGTTGGCAAATCCAATTTTCAATGTTGGGTTACAAACTTTGTGATGATTTAGATGTCTGGGGACTGATGATGATGATGATCTGGAAGAAGCACACATTAGTTATGATGTGTGTGTGTTTTCTAAATGGAAGCTGCTATATTTTCTTTCACAAGAAAAATAACCAACATTTCTTATAACGTGCTAAACCCTTGGATCCTGATCCAAGGGTGGAATCTGTCATCGACCTTTGTATGTACAAAGTGTTAGCTAGCACAGATTTATATATTTGTACCACAAATCACAACTAACAATTTTTTTTCTATGGAAAGACAATGACAAATTAAAGGTGTGTGTTCTCACAAATCACAACTAACACGTCGCAAGATTGAGTTGGATGATTTCTTTCTACAGAGACATAGGAAAAGTGATAAACTATGTATGATCATCTTTGTGATGTGCATGTGCATGGTTTGCTACAATAATTTGCACCCTTAGACAAAACCCAAGTGTAGGGAGATCTGACACTGCATGCTCTACTGTGTGGAAATCTCATTGCAGCAAGCCAAGTGAAGCATAAAGCCCTACAATAAAAATATTCAGACAGAGGCAGATCTTGTAGGTGTGCCAGGGTGCACCAAAACCCACAAGAGGTTCATAATTAGATATTCTTGTACCTAGAATTAATAAGTTGTTATTATAGGAATATTAAAGAGGTAAGAACCACGGCCCTTGTCATGGATGGCAAAAAAGATCCATTTTCTTTATACCTAAAGGGTGTGTTTGGCAGATATTCTAAAAGTGTTTTTTGGGATCATTTTTTCATTGAGAAATGTTTGTTTGATAAATCACTTAATTAGGAACCGGATTCGACTAGCTTGATGGAATTCTTGAAAGTAAAGCTAAAATCAGAAGAAAAATTTTTTTTGGTTGTTTGACCATAGACTAGTACAAATACGAGAATCGGTTCAAAGTGATTATCCCGAAACAATTCTCTCTTTGTGGCATTTGGCAACGATGATTTTAGTGATTTTTTGTTTTTTAGAATGCACCAAGTTAAAAGTATGATATTTTTTCCATCAACCACAACCCTGTTTATGTCTCTCAGTCCTACCATTCTCGTGACGGATAGCAAAACATAGATTCAAATAAGAAGTAGAGTGACGCTCAACTATACCTAATATTAAAGTATAGAAATTACTTTGGTTCACTACAAGATGACCACCGTGTTGAAGGCATACATGTATTTCTGAAAAGCAATATATGTGTTGGTGCAGTTTATACCAATGCATTTGCTATGCATTGTTAAAGTGAGTGCTGCAAGAGTCTATTGCGACACTTACATATACGCTTTCTATAGTTTGTTGTAACATATAGATTTGGACTGTTGTAGCACCTATATGCTTGCAAGGATTGAAGCATCTAATAAACATAATATAAATATTTGGAAATATTTAGGAGGTTTCATGTGGGACCAATTTTTTATATATTTTTTAGGGTAATTTTTTCAGGAAAATACTAGAGAAACCTTTCTTGGTGCTTCCAATACTTTTTATCGACTAAGAAAACTCAAAAGATTTTGTGAACAAATTTTTTTTTTAGAACTCTAGAAATGGTCTAAATTTAGTTGCTGCGTGTCAAGAAGACAAGGAAGGTTAATGATACGATGCCAAAATCTATCCGTCATGCATGGAGTTTATGGTTCACTCATCTGCCTTTTCCTCTCCAAGATAAGAAACAACCCGCGCGGAAGATGCCTCAACCTTTCTTTAGCGTAGTAGTTTACTGCTCAAGTTCATGCTCGCCTATACGATTCAGTTCTAGCTAGGAATAAAGCACCTTTGCGCTCAGCATCCATCATGGCATTTGCACTTCGATGCGTGTTCCTTCTGAATATAGAGATCGATCTTTTCTGTTATTTTTATGTAACCGTGATGCATGAAAGGTTTCAGCAGGAGTAGTCTATATATGTTATGGTATACAACTGTCTATACGAATATAATATAATATAAATAATGTCATGGAAAAAAAACAGAAAAAATAAAACATTATGCTGATCGCGCAATGCATACTCGATTGTTGCACGCATGGATGTACTATACATGCTACGTACCAATAGTACATTATATTACCGAAAGCTAAAAGGAAACGTTTGCTTTATTACCTTGCTAGCTTTGGTCAAACAACATTATCATGATTTCTTTTTAGAAAGCTACTCCTTTTCTCTGCAAAGGGGTGTTCCTCCTATAAGTTATTATATATTGATTATTTTCGCTATTTAATTTTTTTAGCCAGCTAGCTTGGCATCTCATGACGTCAATACTAACCTAATAAAAGTTAGGGGAAGTGGGGACTCAATAGTTTTAAAAAGAATATTAAACAAATGAGTTTTCATGTCGCTAAAGAACAAGCAGTGTATTTATTGAATTTTCAACAAATTCCAATATCTTGCTCATAACTTTTTTTTGTTGTTTTTAAAAACTGAGTTCTACCTCTGCTTTTAAGAAAGCAACTTGCGCATAAAAATCAAAGACAATTTTGTATTGGAACCTCTAAACTAGTTTTAAATCACCCAATCCATTTTATACGTTCTTTATCCATATCTACACTACTAATTCGCCAACATTTTTTCTTCCTACGTTCACATAAAAAAAACATCCCTGCTGAGAAGCTCCTCCCACATCCACCCCAAAAACTCTACCCAAAAATCAACCTCATCAACACAAACTGTCTAGATCTATTATCAGCCTTCTCTCTTCTTACGATCCAACGAGCGCCGCGTTAGGTTGTGTCAACTTCCACAGCCGTCTCCCCTTGCCAGCGCCCGGCGGCCATGAGCTTTCGCACATCCGCCTTGCGACGGAGTTGGATCCCCTCCTCCCTTTACATCGGTAGCTTCTTTTTCTCCAAAAAGGGAAAAATGGCAGCTACCGTGAAAAACTCCCGACTCGCCGCCACACTTTCGTTGGGTCGGCGTCTGGCCATGGAGGGCGAGAGGAGCCAGCGGCCTGCGCCCGATCGGGTTGTGGGGCGCCGCAGCGGGATGCCATGTCCGCCTGCCCTATGGCTATATCACCGGCATTTGGCCGAAACGGTGGCACGGCCGGAGATGTAAATTCGGCCCTGCCCAAACCCTTACGGCCCCGCGCGGTTTTGATTCGTGCTTTCAGGCGGCCCCGGTGCCAGCTAGCGGGCAGTGGGGCTGACCGCAAGGCACGCGTGGCCCAGCACGGCATGACCCCCGGGGGTTGGTGGCCGAGGCCCGATGGTGGCCCGGTCACCCACGGCCTACTAAGGGAGAGCCAACTATAGGCTACAAAAGAGAGCCCACCAACCTGCCTTCCCGTAACCCTAACTCCCAATCCCAATCCACGTTCCATAGTGCGCAATTATTGTCGCTCCTCACGGTCACCTTGGTCCCTTGCGCTCAGTGCCCATCCATCAGCGCCGCCACCACCGCCACAGCGCGCCGCCACCACCACCAATCCCTTCCTCCTCCGTGGCCTTGCCCGCAGCTGCCTTGCTCCCTCACTCACTCCCTCTCGTCCTTCTCGGCCTTGCGCCCCGCCCGGCGGCCCTCCCATAGCTCGACCCTCCCGATGCAACCCGACCACCGTCCTTGCTGCTCGACAGCGTGCGGACACGCCCGCCGCGAAACACGTTGAAGAAGCGAGCACACGACCTCTCGAGGCGAGAGCTTCGCCGACATCCAGCGCCCCAGGCGGCGAGAGCTACGTGGCGGCACCCGTTAGTTCATCGGCTCCCAGTCCCCACCTCTCTGTTTGTGCGCATTCCAACGTGCGCTTAGGCGGCCCGGTTGCTTTTGGGCCCGTGCTTCTTTGGGCCAGCCGCGACACAAAATCAGGCCCACAGGCGTGCACAGGCTGGACTCTGGGCATGGTGTACTATATCGTGCCGTGCCTAGCACGGGCCAAGGCCGGAGACCGGGTCGGTGATGCGCCCGATGCTCAACTATACTTGTGGCCCCTGCACGGGGTACCCTTGGCGCTCTTCGGCCGGCATCCACCGGCCACGCCCATCTAACACCGGTCACATCTCCGGCCGAGGCTGTCCCGTGCTAACACCGGTTGCATCACGTTCAAATGTGCATCTCGTGTGTGAGCGCGACTGCAAAAAGGTGCATCTCATGTTTCTTTCCTGCCTCATATCTGCTTGACTAGTATAATGTGTCATAGTTTCATTTAAGGAACGCATTGAAAAACAACCAGCCGACAAGATTTTTTTTTTTTTTTTGTTTTTTGTCTCTCAGCTACTACATCTCAATAGATTTACATACCAGTATATTGACCCTTTTCAACAACCGCAAAACGCCAAAACATTGAGGTACCAAAAGATCGAGGCAGATTGAGATCAAAACCCACATATAAGGAAGCCAAAAGTATTTCATTGAGAGCAAGTATTACAAGAGAAATTTCTAAATTTGACCCGTCATTGGCGTGCCCGTACAATATGACCGAGTTCGTCGGCCTTTTGAAATATGACCGAATCGCGAATTGCTTTGAAACTCTTGACCATTTCGGATTTTACTATTTCTAAAATTTACGGGCTTTATTTGCACTGTTTGGGGCGTGGGAAAAGATTGCCCTCTTCTTCTTTTCTTTCTGTTGAGCAGTTAACTTCATCTTTGCCGAGCACGCCGCCATAGCCCGCCGCCGTGGCGTGAAGGCGGCTTAGCCTTGTGACCTTGAGGCAGCTGCTAAAACACAGCCATAACGCCGCCGCCGATACATGGGCAAAGCGGAGCCTTGCCGGCAGCGAGGCACGCCCCGCCGCCGGGCAGCAGGAAGGGGCGCATCTGCGGCGGCGCGCTCAGCGGCGCGCTCAGCGGCGTTCAGCGGCAGCGGCGGCTCCGGCGAGGGGAGTCGGCGTCCACATGCCGCTTCGCGCGCTTTCAGCAGCGGCGAAAAAAAAACTTCCGTGCGCGTCGCGTGTTGATGTCGATCCGCTCGGCCAAAAAAGCGGAAAGAAGAGGGCAATTGTGTCTTTTCGTGTCCAAGCGGTGCAAGATTTTTTACGGAATTTTAGAAATTGGAGAAAATCCGTCATGGTCATATTTCAAAGCAATTGGCGTGATCGGGTCATATTTCAAAAACCGGCAATTAAGAATCATATTATTAGGCATGCGTAATGACGTTAAATTTAGAAATTTTTTAAGAGGGGCTGAGGCTGGCTGTATCCTACATGGAAGGAGAAGAGAAGGCCAGCGGTTGCTCAAACGCCTGCTCGAGCCGGCTAAGACCACCCGCAGCGGGTACTGGGAGCCGCACGCTACGCTCCCTCCAGTACCAAAATCTGCTCCCTCCAGTACCAAAATAGCTGCAGCGGGGACGCTAACACCTACGCTGAAGGAGCCGACCAGCTCTCGTTCGCTGTCTGTGGCGCGCGTGAAAAGTGATACTGGCAGGCGCACAGGGCCCGCGCGGTGCCACTCGCACGCCTGTGGGAGGGAGAAAAAACTGAGGTGACGGCGGGTCCCACGTTTCAAGTAACTTAAAAAGCTATAACTCACAAACTAAAAAACAAAATTAAAAATCCGATTGCACCATTAAATTTGTTTCAATAAATCCTTTAAAAACAAGATCACACATGAATATATTTAGATAAAATTATAAATGGGTTAAATTGTTGGTAGTTGGTGTAGAGTAGAGATATAAAAGAAGGATGAGTGCGGGGAGATATAGTCTTGTAAAGGGAGGAATCTTGATGAGTAGATGTATAGAGGGGTAAATAGAGGAACATGAGTGCGGATAGTCTACAGAAGTTGTGTGGCGCCTAGTATTGGCTAGTGCTCCCTACAATGCATTAAATGGCAGTGGGTGCCACCATCACCCGTGCTTGCAGCTGGCAGCCGCGTTTTCCACTGCTCATGCTCTGGGATGACAACTGCATATATAATTGTTTTGCCTAATCCTTTGCTTCAATGCAGAGTATGTGCAAGACGCTCCACACCAAAAAAGGCATGAGACCAATGCAAACAAAGCATAAATAGTAAGCTGCAGCCAGGCTATAGATATACATGGAGGGAATGGTCTAAGTGTTATATGAATCCTAAACAACAATACATGGGTGTTTTAACTTAGGCAATGAGACAATACATGACTCACTACCCGAGTCACTGGCAAGGCCAGTAGCAAGGATACAAACATAATTCTGTAAGTATTAAGAACTTTCTGGTCATATGTCATAGACACAAGGAAAACTGAGATCTGATGTTAGCCCCTGGGCAGTCGAATCTGTGGCTCTGGAAAGCTGCTTATTGTTCTTCCTTGCTCCACCTAAACCAGAAAGGAAGGCACATACCCCGTGCAACATGTCACCTGTGCAAAACATATTCTATAAGAAACAAATTTAAAAATAGAGCCTCTACCTACAGTGGAATGATGCAACCAAAGCTCATTCATTCTTGTCACCTGTGCAAAAAATTATAAATAACTTACAATGCATAATCTACTACACATATATAGAAAACCACCACTAAAGGAGTTCTCTCAACGTAATACCCTCGCCACCTCGGCAGACCCACCCATCCACAGCAATTGTCCCGAGGCATCGGCGCCCTGCGTCCAGCTCATGTCAGCGGCTTCTTCCCCAACTCACTCGACTTCCCCACCCGCACCGCCATGACTTATGTGAATCTGATCATCTCCACCCGGCAGGCAACTATACATCTTCCTCTTCAAATCTAAGCTAGCGTAAATCCAATATTCGGCTCGGCGGCGGGCATCCACAGTCTTCTTCCTTCGCATAAATGCTGCGCCGCACCTCCACGACCATGACTCCGTGGCGGCGTGGCGGCCCAGCTCCACAGCGGCGCCTCTCCGGCCGACTGCGACCACGGCCTGCTTGACGGCCCGGCCCACGCTCGCCTGTGCATGGCGGGATATGTGCTATTATGGGACCCCAAACAAGGTTTTTTTTTGTTATAATAGGATTCCCCTAACGTTTGCTTTACTTTAATGACATCTAAAACAATTACACTTTGCAAAACATGACATTTGGTTCATTTTAATTCATTTGATAATATGAAATACATTTATTTTCCATAATACATGTACTGCCCTTACGGTTTTACATGTCTATCGTCGTTTTGCCGACATTTCATCCACATGACCGTTTGCCACCGCCCCTCATCCCTCCCCGCGTCGGTGTCGGCCTCCATGGATCTTGAGCCGCGTCGATGGACCTAGAGGCGATCTCCATGGGCTGTCGAGGGGATATAAGAGCATGGCGTCTGACCCCGGTTGCTTTGCTGGCAGACTCCCGATGGTGTCATGACCCAAAACGGGGGGCCCATGGGGCAACCGTTTCTTGTGGCGGAGCCGCCCTAGGGCGACGCCCGCCGCCGCCCATTTGCATGTCACCGTCATCATCAATCTTTTTCTAAAAATAAATATTACGGAATAAATATTTAGGAAAGAAATAGGTTGCTTTGTCAAAAGGTATTCAATCTATAAGGAACCTCCTAGATATTTCTTAGCGTGCAAGTCTCCCTCGGACTATAAAATACAAAGGGGGCGTGTAATCGGTTGGATCTTAATCAAGAAAAAAAAAAAAAATTAAAGGGGTAACACCCAAAACAACTCTAGTCTCTCGGCTCTCTCTCTCTCTCTCCCCTAACCCTAAGCGGCGCTGCGCGCGCCACCATCAACATTTGTCGCTTTGCCCCGGCGCCTGCTGCCAGCAGCGCCCCCGGCGTAGCGCCGCCGCCCTTCCCCATCGCCGCCCGTGCAATTTGTTCGTCATCTTCCGTCGTCTTCTACCTCATCGTTCTTCATCGGCCTGCGTCATCTCGTCATCCGCCGCCCGATCGCCTTCCCGACTGTTGCGCCCGCCCCATCGCCGTCGGTAGCCACGTGTCATCACCGAGAATCAACGGTTCATGGCGGTTTGGTATCCGGAGGAAGACGGGGCGATAACCACCACCGACAACTTCCGACCACCACCAACGCCAAAGATCCAGATGGGCCGGCCGGAAGATCGCCGAGCTCAGGGCGAGGATCTAGCGAGTGTCTTTGTTTCGTGAGGAAATCAGGCCAATTTCACGCCCTCCTAGAAGCTCGACCCGGCCTTTCACGACAACCACCAGGGACGGCGCCAAGCTTGGGCGCGCCGCAGCTGGACGACAACACCGTCCTCCACATCCCACGGACGAACCCGGTGGCCGCGCCGGGCGGCAACACCCGCGCCAAGCGGCCAAGCTACCCGGCGTCGCGGCGCCTCGGCGTCATCTCTGCCATCGGCGGCGCCTGCGCCGTAGGCCACCCCGGCGGCGTCACTCCCCAGGCGTCGTCCTGTCACCCCCCCTCAAGATGCGATGATGCTACAATCAACAAAATACGCCTACCCCGGGATGCCCTATTTATCGTGGTCGGTCCGGTCGAGCGGGGAGGCCACCACCGGCGTCCACCGGTTGCTCGGACGAAAAGCCTGCCCAACTAGGCCAGCGTCGTGAGACTCCGGCAATGGTCGGATAAGTTCCGACAACACCAACAATGTAGGTCTCGACACTAGGAACATCGGGGCGTCCAGCGTCACTATGGGCGACAAGGCGGCGTCACGGCGTCGACATCGGCGTCGGCATCGACATCTGGGCGATACCGGCACCAAGGACATCAAGCGGCAGCGATGCCCCTCCCAAAGCGCCACCATCGACCCGCGGCGTCCTCGACATCGCCATGCCTACCATCGGCGACAAAGATGTAAGCCCACCACGCCGCCAAAAGGAGGTACAACTACACCTCACGGCGCCAACAACATCGGCGGCGGCAGCGCTACCAAACGCCATGATGCGTCGCGACGTCCTCAAGGGCGCCAGCGGTGAATGATGACCCTCCCATTGGCCAGCAGCGTCACCCCGGCGTCCTCGTCACCACCATCGCGACCACCAACAACATGGACTCCAAGGACAAGCGACTTCAACACCGGCATCCACGAACATCAGGGCGACATCAGGACACCTATACCACCCAGCGTCGAGGAAGCTTGGCCGTGCCCCGAAGAGCGCGCCAGCGGTGATAGCGCCCCTCAAAAGAGCGCCCGCTACTTGGCTCTCTCTGAACCCGACACCGGCTCTGCATCCCACGCCCCCACTACTTGTTTGCCAGCGTCAACTTATGCAGCAGCGGGGCGTTCCCCATAAAGGCGGCCCTTTCTGAGATGAGAACCGGCGGCTCACGAGGCGTCAAATAGCGGCAGTCGTTCGATCGCCCGACTTCTCGCGACAACAATGCACGCTACATTTGGACATCCTCAGGTATAAATAATGGTGGAGAACACCATCGAGGCAAGCTCCCGGATCCGGCCAAAGCGACACCATCGGCACCACTCGGCGGAAGATGAAATTTCTTGCTGCCCAAGCGATGAGAGGAACAACCTCCTCTTTCTTTGGCTCTCTGCATCACCAAGGCGGGGCGCCACGGGAGAATGGAGCGCGTTACCATGGTGCCTCACCGTGGTTTTTGGGTCACCCATCAGCGGGAACACCAACAACCATCATCGGCCGTCGACTACTGCCCGGCTATGGCGGCAGGGGCGACTCTAGAGCCAAACCAGTTGGCTCCCATGTTCCTCAACGACATCTACGTCGATGCGACTCGCCAACAAAATTTGTGGACTGCAATGCACACGGAGGCGCCCTACCGCGGGGAGCATGGCGATCCACCTGCCCAAGAGTTTGGCGCTTCCATCTTGACAAGCCTGCGACTTGTGAGCTTCACCGACCGGCGACAAGGGGTACATGCCACCAACCCCCAGCCCCTGCCTGCGTCGACCCGTCACAATCCGGGAGGCTCTCGTTCCACCTCAACTTGCTACATCAGCGGATCACGAGCTACCCTACATAGCGAAACCAACAAGCTCGAGCGGGAGCTCGGTTTGAACAACACTTGTAGTGATTGGCGTCCACCTTCCAGGCGACCGTCATTCGTGCCAATCTTCATGACAGCGGTATTTGTTGGAGCCACCATAGCTTCTTTTCATCGGTGGCGGTCTTCTTCTTGGCGACAACAATCACCACCTCACCCGGCATCTTCGACAATCTCATGGGGCCGGAGAGGCTGCGGGCTTCCACCCATCGGATTAAGGTTACCAACCTCATCTTCGTCCGGCTCATTCCCCTTCTACACGTGAATGCAACAATCTTTGGACCATGCTACTTCGATCACCCCATCAAAAACAGCGACCGTGCGAGAACCACGGTGCGGCCAGCTTTGTTGAGGGGAGAAGGGAGAGATGTCATGACCTTAAAACGGAGGCCCATGGGGCAACCCGTCAGCCTTGGCGAGGCCGCCCTAGGGCGGCCGCCGCGCCCGCTGCTGCATGTCACCGTCATCATCAATCTTTTTCTAAAAATAAATATTAGGAAATAAATATTTAGGAAAGAAATAGGTTGCTTTGTCAAGAAGGTATTCAATCTATAAGGAAACCTTCTAGATATTTCTTAGCGATGCAAGTCTCCTCGGACTATAAATACAAAGGCGTGTAATCAGTTGGATCTTAATCGAAAAAAAAATTAAAGGGGTAACACCCAAAACAGCTCTTGTCTCTCGGCTCTCTCCTAATCTAAGCGCGCCGCGCGCGCCACCATCAACGCTGCCGCCCGCTTTGCCGCCCGCAGCGGCGCCAGCGCGCGCGCCGCCGCTCGTCCCCATCGCCGCCGGTGCAGCTGTTAGTCATCTTGATTAGTCTTCTACCTCGTGGATTTCTTCATCCAGCGCGTCATCGATCATCACGCCACTGATCGCTTTCCCCAGCCTGCTGCCGCCGCCGGCAACTACGTGTCATACCGGAATCCAACTGGTTCGCGACAGATGGGTTTAATGGCTTGGGACGATTAATTACATTGCCCATGACGTACCATTAGCATTTGCGTGCATGGGTACCTCTGGCCTTGATTCACAAACTATCCTCAAGGCAGCGAGGTGTTGCTGGCTCTTGGTGCTAGCATCTTGACGCAGAATCACTAACGGCTACATGTAGAGACAAAAATATTCAATAAAATTCTAGTCAGTCAAACCCGCAAATTTATCGCCGACCGTCGACTAACCGTCTCAGGCGACGAGCATGGCGACGGCGAGGAGGGATGACGGTGTCGTTACTTCGGACGGCCTGCGATGGCGCCCACTGGAGCACACCACGGCGGCCTCGGCGCGGCCATCGGCCAGCACCATGACCTGCCTCCCGCCACTACCGTCCTTGTTCTTGCTGCCCACTTCACCATCAGCTCGCCGTTGCCATTGATGTTAGCACCCTCCTGTTGCTGCTGCGCTTCCGGCCGCCTTGCGGCTGCTGTCAATACTGCGGGGAGATTGGAGGGCGAGGACGCGTAGGACGCCCGTTGCACCTAATCCTCTCCTCCGCGTGCGCCGCCTAGCGACCGCACAACGCCGCCGCCGGCGGCCTCCTACCATTGTTGTGCTGCCCGGCCGATGCCCAGCAAAGGACACGAACTATAGTTCTACACTTCTACTACAGCAATGGTCGTGGCCAGCTATGCTGTGGCCAGAAGTAGCCACGACCAGGCAAGACGGCGAGGGGCCAATCAGGCCATGAGTGCCCAACAGACCCCTAAATGGCGCACAAACAGACCTGAGGGCAAAAACGTCCATTTAGGCCAAAATACAGGTATTGGAGATGTATTTTGATATTAAAATGACCAAATGTCGTGTTTTGCAAAGTGTAATTGTTTCGGTGTCGTTAAAGCCAAGTAAATGTTAAAGTCTCGCAATAATAAACACCATGTTTGAAGTCCCATAATAGCAAATATCTCGTACGGCACCCCAGCGGCTCGTGCCTGGACTAACAACGGGACCACGCCCTGCTTGGCGTCAAATGCTTTCGGGCGCCATGCTCGGTGAGAATCCCTCTACCAGTTAGGCTGCCATGCGTGAGCAAGTTCCCTACTTCTTCGCTGGTGCTGTCGTGGTGAGGACGGAGGGGCGGTGGGTCTGGATGGTGGTGATGGTGCTGGCCATGCGCCGCCATGCGCGGTGAGAATTCAGTAGAGGCTGGATCGCTTACCATTGATCTTCTTCCTAGCAAATGAGATGGTCACAATCATAACAGTAGTACGGGAGCGAAACTTAACATGGTAGCCATCAAGCCGGGGTCACCGAGTTCGAATCACCCGGTTGGCGCAATTAAATAAAAATAATTGTTGTTCACTTCTATTCCACGTCTGAGGCTGCCCGTCACTGAGATCTCTCGTCGGGCCTCGGCGTGAGGTGGAGGTATGTTGGAATATAAAGAGTGAATTTCTCACCTCTCCCCATCGAGGGTTAAGCTTTTGAGTTGAGCTGGTTAGTGCATGCAACAACCAGAGCGGCACAGAGTTGGTAGCACCGCAGAATTACGAAGCATCAATAGCACGAAAAAACTGGCCTGCTTCGTAGGTCGGCACTAACTGGAAAAACCACTCGTCCTGCTTGGACATAGAAGCTGTTTCCGGTTCCACCTGCGAAATAGAAGCATACACGCACATTGCCTTGGACACGTGGCATCTGAGAAAGCGAGACGAGCAATGCTTGATCCCGGTAGCAATGAACAATGCTCATCTCTACCACATATGCATATCAACGATTCCCAATCTTTTTAGTCTCTGATGTGCAGACGGTAGGAAGCGGCTGGCGAGTCTCACGGTGACCACGCCGACGGACGGCTCCTTCACAAAGAAGTCATGAGGCGCTAGGAGGAGAGAGGGCGATTCCGCCTATGTCGCCCGCCGCGCCTCAGGCCCGAGCATCGCGAGGGGCACAGGCCCTAACGCAAATGGCTGGACCACGGCCGCGTGAGCTAACTTTCGTGTCCGTCTCGTGCGTCCTGGCGGCGTGTGGCTGGCCGCTGGGTGAGTCGGGAGGTAATGCCCTCACATGTGGCCCAGCGTGCCAGGCGTAGCAGATGGGAAGCGTGCTGCCTAGCGTGCAATGAGCCGGGTGGCGTCCGGCGTAGGCTGCGAGGCGGCCCGGTAGTGGAAAAGTGGGTAAAAGCAGTAAAGTATTTGGACAGCTGACATCACGAGGGAGGCCGAGCGAGGTGGTCTCTGCAGCTCCTAAATCCAGCCAAAATGTACCTTCTCATGTATTTTTCAAATCAAAGAAAAATAAAATTTATGTCGAGTTTATTTCCACAAGTTATTCTAATCTACGTACATATAAATAATTAGTACGTCAATTCACGGAATTTGGATTTATTTTGCTCGATGCAAATTGGATTTAGATAGAAGGATACATTCTTTTATTTTTAGATCAAAAGAAACTTATTTCTTCTGTCTAAAATAAAAAGAATTTTGCTAATTTATTTAGTGTTATATCTAATTTATAGAATTGAGTATATCATTTGTGGCGATGGAGGCGGACTGATAGTAGATGATGAGGTTTGATCCCAGTGTAAATATCCCTAGGATGTGAGTGGTAGAGAGAAAGCGGTTACAATAGATCACGAGGTCATTACTATTCAAATGTTACTTAGCTTTGGGGTGTATTTTGTTGGGTGTAATTAGAAAAGATTAGAAGAGATAGTGGCCGTGGTGGCGAGTTTATTGTGTGCCTATACAAGGAAAGAATGGTGCAGTGTGCTTATGCAGCGAGTAGAAGATTTTTGTGGAGCATGAAGGGAGACCTTGCGGAGGTCTGATCTGGGATTATCTCTATGTGGGAGCATGGGTGGCGCGGAGGGATGGAGTTCCATGGAGGCGGGAGGCCACGACTGGCTTATGGCTGAGGGAGCTGGCCACCACGCGTGTGACGCCCGGCGGCCGCGGCGTCGAGCTGCGACTGCTTTATCGATTCAAAACGTAGCCTGCTTAGCCACCGCAGTGCCGTATGTCGTGGCTGCCGAGTGTCTCGTCGTGTTCTTCCTGTGGTCAACGCCATGGGAAGCTACGGCGCCCTCGGCGTCCCTCCTGCATTCTGCTTATTTCTTTCTCCCACCTTGTTCTCTTTGGGATTCTGGAATATGTAGTTTGTTAATTGGGGTTTGGTGTTCCCGGCAAACCACCATATGTTTTGATGGTCAAGAGTAGCAGGAGGACGTGTTTGGTGGTGGGATTCTCCATCCATGGTAAATGGATTGGGCAGCAGATTTGCTGTAGCGTGAGAAGAACGGAGGAGGGAGATGCATGAGGAATAGAGAGCATCACTATTAGCGAAATGATTTTCTAGCATTGACTCACTGAAAATCCGTGGTAGTACGTTGAATTTGCCATATGCGGTTGATCGCTCATGTAATCATGGCGAGGCGTATAGCGTGTGGACAATTTTGCCCGCGCATAAGGTCGATTTCTTTGTGGCAGGAAGTATTAAAAGGTTAAGCCACAAAATACTATTTCACGGTGGTGGGCGGGTTATAGAGGCCCGCCATGGAAAATGCTCGAAATGCACTGGCCGAAAGCTACTCCTATCGGGCCATATATATTCGGCACTTCTAGGTTTCGATCTCAACTCCTTCCCAAACCCCCGGGTTTCGATCTCACTCATTCAAAACCTCCCCCTCTCCCTCTTCGTCCACTCTCCTCTCCCTTCTTCAATAACTTCCGCACCGAAGAGCACCAAATCTCACCGATGAGCAAGTACAAGCTGCCGGCCTAAGACGGCGCCGCGCCGGGCGGCTTGCCCTGTGCTTTCGAGGCCAGCGGCCGGGTGGAGGCCATGCGATCGGGCGTGCCGGAGATCCGCCGACTACTCTGCGCGGGCGGCCTCGATCGCCGCGGATCCGGCGGCGGGCGGCCTCGATCCGTGCGGCGGATCCGGGCGGCGGTCGGGCGGCGCGACTTCGATCCTCGGCAGACTGGCGGACGTGACGTTATCCGCGTACGACATGGAGACTGGGCGGGCGTCTCTCTCCTCTTCGGCGGCGCCGCATATCCGCGGGCGGTGGGCGGCCTCCACCCCTCCCCCGCCGCGAGCTCGTGGCGCCTCGCCCTCCTCGCATCCGACGCCACTTCCTCCGGCCACGCTGAGGGGCAAGTGGCTCCCAAGTGTGGATCGAGCGTCCGGGTGGCGGATCTAGCGCGGTTCGAGGCGGGCCAGGCGGATCCGGTATCTGGAGCGTCTGGCTGATGGATCGGGCCGCTTATCACGCGTGGCGCGGCGTCAAGGCCCAGATTCCAGGAGCCGGACCCGTTGTACGTCCAGGTTGAGCTTTTTGTTGTTTTGTTGATTAGCGGAAAAGTTGGATTTACCATGACCTCAAGAGGGTGTCGGGTACCCTTGCCGCCACACTCGAAATAAAAATGCCGCCCCAAAAGAAATTCAGTACTAGTGGGTGCTCGTAGTAGTAGGGGTACAAACTATGTGGTATTAGAGCCATCTTAAAACATCGCATGAGAGACAAAAGACATGTCGTAAATTTAATGAAATTCTTCAGTTCCGCTGCCGGGTTATGATTTCTTTTTGACCACTCGTCTTAGTAATCTAGGAGATGGCTGTAAGAAAAATATCACAATGTCAAGCACTGTAGTTTAGATAGCCACAGAACTTCCATCTAAATTTCATTCTGAAGAAGGTTTTACCTTGTAGCCCCAATATTTATTTATTATTTCGCGTTATGTTTACACATACGGTCTGCCGCAGCGGCTCGTGTTCAAGAATCAGTGCAAAACCAGTACCGTGTCAGAGTCTGGAAAGCGAGCGTCAATCCATCTGTTAGGAGTGCGTAATGTGCTGGCACGCACTCTCAGGTCACATATATGCATTTATTGCTTCGATCATGAGCAAGGCGATTATGCCTGTATGCATTTTATTAGTGGGATTATCAGAGCTGCCCATCCCGGCTCCAAAATGGCATGTGCAGGTGTGTCCCACTTTGGCAGGAAATAACCTGCCCTGATGATCCAGGAAAGTTCATTGCCAGAGGTTTTTGGGTCGTCGACATTAAGCTTCCCAGTGTGTCAGTTCAAATGAGATGAAGAGCGAAGCAAGTGAAATGGCGCTTGTCAAAGACTTGCCACTCGGCCAGATACTTTTCTGCATTTCCGTTTCGGTTTTGCTTCTCATACTTCGCTTGTCGATATGTGTGTCGACGTCTATCGGGTTGATGTGGTGCCAATATCATCTGCGTTGCACATTACAATGTTCATGGTTGTACTTTATATTATTGGCCCTTTTCTAATCGGTGGTTTGTTTCAGACGGCGGTGCCTTCGTCCCTGGAGACTTGTCGATCACTCCAAGCACTTCCCAGCGCTATTTGCCAGGTTAACAGGGTGTTTGATTTCTCACGCCAATGGCAGGCCTTTTGTTGGCTCGCACGCGTTTTTAAAGCGCAGGTCGCGACACTTTATCACGGATTTATTTCCGGGATTTTCCTAATGTGTATTAAGTGGTATGGCGGCCCTCGTCGACAGCGGGGCCGGTGACTTTGAATCTCAAGATTTGCTATCTCAAATTCTTCGAAGGTGCTCATAGTAGGGTTTGTGTACGTGTGTTCATAGGGTGAGGTGTGCGCAGGCGTTGGCGTCTCATTCTTTATCGTGTAATCTCAAAAATTGACTTATTACTTCGCGGCGCAAGACACTAATAAACACACACAAAACTTCGCTTCTAAAAAATACAAGCATGTAAAACTTTACCCCTATGAGCATCTTGGGTTGGGTAGATAAATCATTGAGATTGACAAAATCACCAAACGCCTTGCTGTTCACAAAAGCCGTTAAGCCTACCACTAAAAAGCGCAATGTTGTTAAATACCAGAAAAAAATTGCTTCTAAGAGAGTTGACACTAGGACCTAAGGTTCTACTGACGCCACTACAAGAAACATGGCTCTATACATGACGAGTCACCGGTGACCTTCTAAGAAAGCATCGTGCTGTAATCTGTGACGGTTTTTACATGAGTTGATAGGAAGGCCCTACCGTGACGGTTTTGTATATTAGCTAATAGAAATTCCAAAATCCAGGACCATATCTTGTCTTCACATCTCGTTCACCCCACATGTCTCCACGGTCTACCTTCAGCGATCCAACTCTTTTCCTGTCACCCCACATGTCTCCACCGTGTCGTGGTCAGCTTCGAGGAGGATTCCGCCATTGAGGGAGTGAGTCAGAGTCGCCGTGAGGCGCTGGAGAAGGATTCCACCATTGAGGGAGGAGGTGAGCGCACGCGACGTACGTCGAGGACGCTGGCCGCCAGTGGAGACTGGAGAGGGCGGCACTGGCGGCGGTATTGCGGAGGGGCCGAGAGTCTGCTGTCAGGAAGGACAGCTAGGCTGGGCGGATGGTGAGAGCGAAGCCACCGGGTCCAGGAGGGCGGCATTCCGTGCGGGGAGGCGGAGTGGAGGAGGCTACTTCGTAGGCTCGCGATGGAGCCTTGGCGTACGGCGTGGCCGGTGCTGCAAGTGAGGAGAGAAGTGATAAGGTGATGGGGAGGCGGAATGGGAGTGTAGTTGGAGACTTGGAGGCTTGTTATAGCTGAAAGGTGCCTTTGCTTGCCACCTTATTCGGCTAGGCCCGTGCGGCATGCTACCGCCAGAAGCCAACATGCATGCGACACGTCGCGCTGCCTTAGGCCGGGCCAAAACCTCGAGCCACAGTTATGTCGGCAGGCCATTGGTCAGGTAGCCATATATACTCCCCATCAGGATACCGCTCGCTCTCCCCTTTGCATGACCGACACGCTGATGTGGACCTCACCTAGAATAGCAACGTACAAGCCTATTGGGTTTTGCCATCCTAAACCGTGCTGCTCGTGGACTACAAATTATGCCCTGTTAAAACCCATGACCCATCCGTGGTTCAAATACACACCCAAACCCAAGCCCGCCGCAGTCCCGTAGGCCTATCGGTTGCTGCAACAGTTTCCATCTCAAGCTGCGCGGATGTCAAACGGGTACCGACCTTCACTATTTTATAAGTGCGCAACTTCTATCCTCCGTGATAGGGACACAAGGTGGTGCTATTGCACAACAACTCTGCCTTATTTTTTTTAGCAACGCTAACCTCTCTAGGTACACACCATGGGCTGAAGTGGGTTGGTTGTTTATCAATTTGTTCTAAGCCCACTAGAAGCGTGATGTTCGAGAGGTTGATGTTGGGTTGGGCTAAATGATAATACGCTTGGTCGGAACGCTTCCCGAGAGGGCCCCGGGCGAGTTGGAAAGACGCCCTCACGGATGACTCTTCCATATTCAACATGACCCCGGCCGTCACGGCGTTCCGGATTAGGGTCACGTTATGGTTCGCTATGAGTCGAGGAAGTCGGGTGCGGATGTAGCGTGGGGTGCGTCACCACAAGTGTGGTGGGATTTCCTCCGCCGTGTTGAGCCCTAGAGGGTCGTGATGCGCGACGGGCCCACATGGGGCCCTTTGGGTCTCGCCGGAGCTCTGATCGGCGGTGGCCCGCCAAGATTTGGCGCAGTCCCGTAGGGCGGGTCGCCGAGCAGTTGAAGCTCTCCACCCGGCGGCGTCGACCTCGCACGCCACAACATCCGCGGAAGTTGAGCTAGACCAAGCTTGGCTTAAGGAGGCTCCATCCGCTACTGCGTGGGAGATCTAGATGGACACGTGATGAGGAGGCCTCGAGCTCATCAAACATTTGGGTCCACCCGGCAGTTGGCTCAGAGTCAATAAGCGCTCGAGCGGCTGGTTCAGGAGAATGCCGCCCACCTCCATAGATGGTTTGGTGCCACTCCCGTATCGGGAAAGGTCGAGTTGGCGGGTCAACATAGGATCCGGCCCGACGAAGAAGGGAGGCATCACTACCCGGCGACTTATGACGTCTCGCCGCTTACATTATTGTCGAGGACACAACGGTCTTGAGCAGTCGAATGAAGGCTCCTCAACACAATGTCGGAGGCTCATGTACCGCCGTGGAAGGGTGCTATGGTGGAGGTGATGTCGATGTTTTGACAGCTCACAGTGCCTCGGCCGGAGATGTGTGAGGGTGACCGGTGGAAAATCGGACACGGCGGATCCCCGGCCGGTTGGAATAGAGCGAGAGAAGGGATGGT
>JADLZK010005620.1:0-14339 GCA_015847255.1 Hyparrhenia diplandra | reverse complement strand
TGCTACACACTAGCTATGCAAGCCACAAGTCACAAGATATGACTAATATTCCCATGTCAACACAAGGGCTATAAAACACTAGATTACCCTAGGATGATCGTTTCTCTAACTAATATCAACACTAGAGCTACAAACTACACAAGCTAACTAAACAACCTATGCAAAGCTACACAAGTATACTAGTGAAAAGTAATGCAAAGAGGCTAGAATACAATACCACCATGAGTGTGTAGAGGTGGAAGCCAATCACCGCGGATCACCGAGAAATCCAACGAAGAACAAGTTCTGACACGATGATTTTTCACCGAGGTTCACGTGCTTGCCAGCACGCTTAGTCCCTGCTAGCATTACACCTCACTTGACGGTTGCTGTTGCTTAATGGTCAAGGTGCCAAATCCCTAGGAGCTCAAGCACAATCGATCACAAGAGAGGGTCAAGCAAGCCACGAGCAATCCACTAGTACTCCTTTTCGCAATCTCCCCGCTGGGTAAGGAACGACCCTCACAAATCCACCGGTGTGGCTCTCAACAAGCTCCAATCGAGCTCAACACCGCCTCTTGCTCCAAGCCGCTAGGGAACCAAGCAAATTCCCAAGAGAAACGAAATCCTCGCTGCTTTCTCCAAGGATGAAGTGCCTCTAGATGCAAGACTATCAAGCAATGCACTCTATCACTCTCAATCTCTACTCAAGAATCGGGTTAGAGTGAAGAGATGAGTGGATGGGAGTCTCACAAGCTCACAAGAGTGTAGGAGTGTTCAAATGTGCAAGAGAGGACTCACAAAACCCTGCCATCCAAGTATATATAGAGCCCACTCAAAAAGGTGGCCGTTGGGAGCTTTTCAGGTCGACCGACTGGCCGACCGACGCACGGGTCCGCCGCACGCCCCGGCTACCTGCACTCGAAGGCCCGGCCAAGAGACAAGCCCTCAGGCCCACAACCGACAAAGAACCTGTGCTTCCCGCCGATGAGTCTGGTCACCACGGATGCTTCCGGCCGATGCGTCCCGGCCGAGTCCAAGACATGTCCCAAAAACATGCTTACCGGAAGTCCGACGGACCCGGCCGACGGACCGCCCGGCCAAGGCTGGCCCCCGCCGATGCGTCCGCCGCTTCCTTCCCTGCGTAGATTCTTCATTTTGTTGTCGCTTTGTTAACCTGTTTCGCCTTGCCAAGTTGCCAACACGCCGAAGATGATCTTGATATCATATATGTTAGCATGTCACGATCGATAGGCAAGAACGGTTAGTGCCTCAATCCTAAATGCAATATGCAAGTCAATTGGACCTAGAAGCACTTCACCAAAGGATTGGGTCAGCGCATCCCCTCTTGATAGTCGGCCATCTATCCTATAATGTGATCACACGCTCTATCGTGTCTTTCACCGAAAGAAACCCTATCAAGTATACCTTGCTCTTGATCTCCTATCTCCCTCTCAAACCGACCATCGAGCTTGGACATCCATCATGTCCATCATCATCCATGTTCATGATCATCATGCTCCACGCCATCCATGCAATCCTATCTCTCAAGTCACACTTAGAGCAAAGGATTAGCATACCAAGTGTGTCATCAATTTCCAAAACCAAACGTGAGATTTTAGAGACCATGCCATTGCTCTCCCGGCTCGCTTCGCTCGTTATGTGCCATCCAGACAAATCGCCTCTTTCCTTTCTTCGCCCAAGTCAAGCAGTCGAATTTGATCATTGTTTCAGCCCACCGTGGGCCTTCCTCCTCAAAGAGAAAGTGTGATCACTCTATACCTTTCCTGATTCCCCGAGCCGCACTGTTCACTCGCCCCTATCGTTATGCTCTGCATTTGTAGTCTAAAATTGAAAAGCAAGTCACTAATATGCTTGAGCAAGGATCATTCGTAAAAAGTTCTAGTGCATTTTCTTCTCCAGTCCCGCTAGTTAAAAAGAAGGATCAATCCCGCCGCTATTGCATTGATTACGTACCAATGCCATTACGCTAAGAGTAAATACCCCGCGCCTATAATTGAGGAGCTTTTGGATGAGTTGCATGGAGCGATAGTCTTCTCCACTCTTGATCTTCACCGGCCCGCTCCATCGACTGTATGAAGGAGGGAGAAGAATTCAAAATGGCATTCTAGACACACTTTCGGTCAATTTGAGTTCAAGGTTGGTCCTTTTGGATTAACTAGAGTATCGTCATTTCAGGATGCCATGAACACTTTTTGAAGCCTTTTCTCGTAAAAATTCGTCATTGCCTTTTGACGACATCCTCGTATATAGTGCTACTATGGATTAGCATGTGGGAGCATTTGCACTATGTGTTTGAGCTCTATCTAGGGATTAGTGGAAACTTAAGATTTCCAAATGCAACTTTGCACACCGAAGATTGCATACTTGGGCCATCCTTCGAAGTGCAGTTCAAACTTGGCGTTCTTATCTACAATTCCAAGAATTGGCCATCATTATCGATCGTGAGGAGTCTTACCGCTGACGTAGTAGCGCCCAATCACTTTATCGCAAATGTAAGGTGTGGTTTCTAAGTTACTTGGCCTCAATATCGAATTGTCTATCATGCGGGTTACTCCAATGGTGCAATGATGCTATGTCCCGCCATCCTAGTCCCCAGCTGGGTGTCTATATGTCCTGCCTTGCACCGGTGCCTAATTGGGTTCAAACAGGTGCAAGCCGCTTATACTAATGACCTAGCAAACAAGATTTACTCAGTAGTTGGCGCCGATCCATCTCAGAGTGCCTAATTTTACCTCAAATTGCCCCACCTTCGCCTTGTAAGTTTGGATTGAGCTCGATCCTACACTCAGCAAGTTGTCTTATTTCTAAATTCCATGACACTTCTTTGGGGTGGGGTATTCAGGTGTTCTTCCATCGCAGATAAGTCGCAACTTCATCGATTTATGTAATAAGAGTTACCATTGACTTACTCGCCATCGCTTTTTCGCCATGAGGAATTTTAGTTTACTTTGCTTATGCACATGAGTTTTCATTGATATCTCAAGGACTTTAAGATAGTAAAATCACTGAAATAAGGTGCAAGCTACCCTTTTGTACCCCCTAGTTGATATTTTCTTAAGGGGGGTAGCCAAGATGAATTGTTTGGTATCTCTATGGTTGATCGGCCCTGTCTCTCATGATATCAAATCCTATCATGTCATATCATGAAGTTGCATTTAAGAATGCTAAGAATGACTGATTCCTAATGCATTCATGTTGGAAACATATGGTTGCTACTAGGAGAAGTGCTTCGCATGGTGACCAAAGGAATACTACCAATTCCAATCCACCGCCAACAACAAATCCTTCGACTATAGAGCAAGCTATGATGATGCAAACTCAACTGCTACAGAGTCTCATTCAACATGTGCTAAACAACCAACATCAAGCACCACCTATTAGCGTGTTGAATTTATGATGGGACACCCACCAACATTCTCTCATGCAAGTGACCCATTAGAAGCCGATGACTTGGCTTAGAGCTATGGGAGCGACATCTTGACATAGCTCAGTGTGATGAACATCAAAAGGTGCTATATGCTTCCTAACAACTTCATGGTGCAGCCAGATTGGTGGGAATCTTTTTTAGTATGGATGTACCAACGATGCTCCTCATCACTTTTTGGCAGAGTTTAAAGATAATTTCAAATCTTACCACATACCTAAAGGATTGATAGAGCTTTAAGCGTGAAGAGTTCAACTTAAAAGCAAGGTTCTATGTCAGTATGTATCATGACCGCTTTACTCAGCTTGTCTCTGGTGATGCTCCCGTGAGGGGTCATAGTGATGCTAAGAAGTGGAGACGCCTTTTGAAAGACTAAATGATGTTTTGGAACTACAAATGATGAGCGTTGCATTTGGCAACTATCAAACATTAGTGGAAAAGCAATTGTAATTGAGAACAAGCATTGAGAGATTTGAACAGAAGAGAAGGAAAATGCAACACCAATCTACAAGTAATAGCACACGTCCCCATTTTGCTACACCACCAAAAATATCAGTCACACCACATGAATCTCGCTTGAGATATAGATCAAGATCGTGATCAGCAACCCAATGATGTAATGCAACACATCAATTCTCAAGAGCCATTTTTGTCACATCCTACTATCAATTGATGGAGTCTTACCACTCTTTACTAAATGAAAGATGTTATGATGATGGTGGGATTGGACACCATGAAAATGATGGACCCATAGTTTACTGAGGGCAATCAAAGTCATAATCAATGCAATGGAAGCAAAATGAAAGGCCCATAAGAAGCATGCCCAAGTAGGTGAGGTGAAGCAAAACTATGTCCAAGGAAGGTTGAACCATGTGGATTCGATGACCATTCATGTCCAAGAAAGTGGTACAAGGTTTACCCCAAGAAGCTCATAAAATGCCTTTGTTTTGTTTGACCCTAGTGCTTCACATTCGCTCTTCCATCTCTCACAGTATGTAGCGGATCCAAAAATCATGAAAGTTCCAACAAGAAGACCGATAGTTCATTCTTCGATGAGAAATAAGGTCGATCATGTATGCCTGAAAATGAGCCTTGTTATAAATGAGAAAAATCTCACCGCAACACCTCGTTTTGGAGTTAAAGGATACCGATGATTCTGTAGAGGGATGGTTATGTTCTCACCATGGAGCAAATCAATATGCCTAACGCTTCGCGTTCCTAACAACATCATTAGGGAGAAAGAATTGAGTACCAGTGGTATTCAACCTCAACATGAGGAAGACGAAGATATCCTACTACTTGTGAGCAAGTCACCGAGGGGATGCTATGATTAATAGTGGGCTTTCACCATTGATGTAGGAGGGCAAACATTTTTGGAAGAAATCAATATGACAAACAACCAAGCATATGTAGATTATCCAAATGATCTTAGCCACCGATCGGAGAATGTTGAATGGAAGGATGACTAACGTGTGTAAGGTTCCTATGGAGTGCAACCAAACCCGAAGAAGAAGCAATGTGGGAACACGAGGAGTTTATGCGATTGAGTTTCCTCATCTCTTTCGAGTTGGAAATCAATAGAGTTAGCAAACAAAGAAAAAGACATGTATCAATCAAGAACAACAAATCTTATCGCTGGAATCTTCGCTGTTAAGTTGTGACCATGGGCATGTAAGGGTTTGATGTTTTTTGGCTGAGAAGTTGAAAAGTGTTATCAAGATCTTTTCTTGTTTCTCTCCCATGATCCGAAATCTCTTCCGAATCCTCGACGAGATTCCTCTTAAGGAGGGTAGAATTGTAACACCCTAAAAATTGTCTTTGAAATAGATAAAAATTGATTTATTTATGTATTTATGTGGTCATGAAACATAGGGAAATAATTTTTTATGAAAATTAAAATTCTATCACAGGTCTTAGTAACATTTTTTGTGCACTCATGTTGCTGCATATTTTTTGTTGAGTTGTCTGGTTTTGACAAAAGTTGAAAAGGGATTTCAAAATCCATTTGAAAGGTTTTTGAAAGGGTTGCAAATAAAAGAAAAGAGATTTATTTTCCTCTCTTCATCCATTCTATCTTTTCCAGCCCAACTCGGCCGTAGGCCTGTTCTCCATTCCCTTGCTCTGCCTGAGTGTCTGGTCACAGCCCAGCTGCTCCTTCCTTTTCCCTGCCCGGCCTACTTCGCCCTCCTTCTTCTTTTTTCTTTCTTGGGCCACTGTCCTGGCCCATCTTGCCCTTGAGCTGCAGCAGCTGTCTCCCCTCTCCTTGTCTCCCTGCCACCCTGGGCCCGCACGTTAGCGCCTTCCTTTCCCGTGCTCGAAGTCGAGCAGGATGCCGTTGATGTCGCCAATCTTGCGATTGTGGCTCGTTTCTTCTATGCGCACGTGCCTAGCTTACAAGTAGCAGCGCCGTAGCTGTAAGCGACCCCTTCTTTTCCCCTCTCCTCGCACTCGCCCTGTCCTTGAATCGAGCAGCAGCGCTACTGGAACCCTAGGCGGAGCCACGTTCAGCACACTGCCGTCTCGCCGCCTTGACCTCACCGTAAAGCATCACAAACGGCCTCGTATTGATCCCAAGCGAAGCCGCTAAACCTTCTCCCTCCCCATTTTTCTCCTATTTTGCTCACGGCGCGTCACCGGTTTTCACAGGTCGAGCCTTCGTCCGCCTTTTCGGGCCGTCCGCCATCGTCAAACCCTTCCTCGTCCTCTTTTGCCGTAGGTGAGATCCCCTTCCTCCGCTATTTCATTTGGTACAAGTTTCATGCCAAAACATGGCCTGAGAGCTCCAAACCAGTTCTGCCGGCGAGTTTCCTCGCCGACGTTCATGGCCGTGTTCATCCTCAGCACAGCCGGCAGCGCCGCCCCTTTACCTACTGGTCTAATCTCTACTGTCCATCTCTGTGATCCAACGCATTAGATCCACCTGGCCCCTTCGGCCTTGCGCTCTTGCTAAAGAGGTTTCCATGAACTTTTCTCTTTTTGTACCCGAGGTCCCTGGTTCCAGTTAAAACTGATTTTTGATTTGTTTTAATTCAAAAATCAAGTTCAGGGTATTTACAGTTTTGCCACTGCTTTTGAAAAGCTCATAAAATCCATGTTTTAGCTCCGATTCGCCTCCGCTCTAAAGTTAGATTCATAATTTCATAATCTACATGTTTATATTACTGTTAATCATTTTTCAAACTTTTAAAATTCAAGATCATATTTAATTTATTATTTCATTAATGTTAATCTTGTTTAATTCATAACTTCGCCGTTATAGCTCTTTTCCTATTTTCTTTTACGCCTCAGGTGATCGTGAAATGAGGCGTAGATCCTTTTGTAAGCCTTATATTTGTTTTAATGATGTTGGTGTATTTTTCTAATTATAGCTTTATTTGTTATGCATGATTGGCTCCAAATGTTTATGTGTTGTCGCTTTTGGAATCAAGTAGATTCCGTGAGCTTTATGTTAGTGCTCTAAAAGAAGTTGGTGATCAAGAAGGAGTTCTTTCAAAAGTTTAGACTTGAAGAAGGATCTCTATTTAAGGCAATTATAGCATGGGACATATCCTTGTTACCTATTCACCTTTTAATTACAATATCATGTGCATTTGTCTAATTTGACTACCTTTAAGGATATCCTAGATGTTGTCACCTTATTATTACCTTTGATACCTATGGGATTGATATGCATTTGGGTAGAAATTGCTAGTGCTTTTTGAACATAAGTATTATGATCCGAATATTGACTATTGGTGATATGCAACGATGTGTAAAGATGCTTTTTTAGCAACACGTACTATTAACACTCGAATTTTGGCATATTTTTAAAATTCTAAAATTTCAAACTTTTCAAAATTCTTCATTTGATTTTATTGCCTTGACAATATTTTATGACCTAAGTTTGATACTTTGAGACTTTACATAAGCAATTGAATATTTATTTGAAACCTAAAAGGAGTTATAAAAGAGGGAAAATGGAAATAGTAAAAGGAGAAGAAAAGAAAAGAGGAAAGGAGAAGCTCTCGGCCTCACCTTCATTTCCCTCGCGGCCCACTCTCAGCCAGCCTCTCCCTTCCCCTCTCCTTCTCTCCTTCTTTCCCACCGCACGGACAGCCCAACAGGCCAACGAAGCTGTGCCGTCGCCTCGCCCATCTCCTCCTCCCCTCCCCCGACTCTATGACGAGGGGGTTTAGAGGACCCGCTTCGTCCTCCCCACGAAGCGACGACCGCGCACGCCCCCCACCTGGGACCCTGCTGCCTCCCTCGCTGTACAAGTCATAGAATGGCGTAGACGGCAAACAGTGGAGGCGGCGGACCTCTCCGGGCCGAGCCGCGACACCGGCAGAGCCGCCTCACCCCTTGCCTTAATGGGTCACACAGTGGAGAGCGGCGACCTCGCCGGCCATGGTGCCGCCACCACCTGCATGCCCGACGAAGGCCAACTGCGTGGAGGAACAACGAAGACTAGGGCACAGGAGGAATGCGACCCTCGCCGAGCCACCAAACTGAGAGAGGATGACTCACCCATCCATCCACTTTCGACATCAATGAGCACAGTGGCGTACGACGTACTTTGGGGTCTCCGCCACCGGGCGACCTAGGGACGTGATCGCTAGCCAGCGTGCCGATCATCGCCGATTAAAAAGGCGAGGACACGAGCACAAAGAACCACGCTGGCCTCGCCGTGAGCTATCCCGACGACCGCTAGCCACCCGCCCGGCCGCTGCCGACGCGAAACAGTGGAAAGCGGCGACTTCATCTCGCTAAGATGTTGGCCACCGCGGGCGAGCCTCGAACGAGAAGCCAGCCTCGCCGAGTTAAAGCCGAGGACCGAAGCATACAGAAACGGGCGTACTCACCGCAGAACGCCACGCCGCCATGCCGCCTACGTACCGCCGCCGCCAACCGTAATCAGCTGGGAGGTGGCGACCATGCCCGGCTGGGGCCACCCTGGCCGTGAGACGACGAGACACCCATCACCAGGATGACCACGCATTGACGATCAAATGACGCGCCGCACGACCACGCTACAGATTCATCCTCCCCGCCGGAAATATCAGAGCTTGCGGAAATATCCGTCGCGCTGAAGCTCACCGCGTCGCGCTATAGCTTTTCCTCACTCTTGCTCCTCGTTCGACCCCGCCGAGCAACGAGAAAGCTCCTACTGCGAGGGCTAGAATGCATCGCACGGCGCCATCTCTTCCTCCCCCTCCTCGCTCCAAAGGATTTCCCCCAAATCGGGATCCGCCGTCGCCGAGCAGGAGTCGAGCGCCGCCCATCGACTGGGTCATCGTACACCAGAGCCGGTAAAGCCCTTAGCCCTCCTTTCATTTCCCTCACAAGATTTGTCTCGCTATAACGTACATCACCTCGTGCCACCGCCGTTAGAAAGCACCACCCGCACATGTCGGAAGGGTTCCGCCAAGGGATGTGTCGCCACCGGAGCGGAACCCTAGCGCCCACCAGCGGCAGACCGGTGCCGGAACCGGAATCCTGGCCCTCGTCACGGCGGCAACGAGGTCCGTCCGATTCCGCCACCAGATCGGGCCGAGCCAACCGCCACCGCAGTGGAAGACGGAGCCGCCGACGCCACCGTCATCGATCGAACGCCGCCATGGCGGCGAGCCGCTTCACCAAAGACATGGCCTTCCCCGCCAACCGGTGTCGCTAGATGGCGAATGCGCTTGTACCTCGGCTGCGCCCATGGCCCACCGGGTCGCCACGTGGGGCGCAGTGCGCCGGGCCGCCGTTCACCATGGGAGATTGCTGCGTGTTCACGAGTTTTGGTCCCCTGGAGTCGCCGACATTTTCGGACTTCGTAAAAATTCCGTATAAATATGTAACAAACTAGATCATGTGAAGATAATTGTCATATATTTTATACTATTATTTTATTGATAAAATATGTGTTCATAGATGATCTCACAAGGTTTATTATCTCGGAATTAAAATTGATTAGCGAATAAAAAGAAACCGCAAATTTGATTTAGATAAAACCAACTGAAAACGATTTTTCTAAAATTGAGCAGATTTATTCATTTGCTCATGATTTCACACATTATCACATGGTTTGATGAAGAGACATTCATTTACTCTAATATTTATTCAATAATTACGCCAACAAGAGATGCCTCTGTACCTTTATTAGGACTGTTTCTGATTACCTGTTACATCACCCAAACGTCCTGAACAACCCAAAAAATCCTACCCCCTAAACCTCGAACTAACTATAACCTTAAATCTTTGGTAATTATAACCATGACATGTTGACCTAACTGAATATTTACACATAAGATGATAACCGAGAGTCCTGAGCAGTATGCTTAAGATATTAATGAGCTATGTGCATAAAATATTGATGTACCAATTTTGGCAAGAGATACATGATGAGTTGTGTGCGTGAGATAAAATGGTGTCCGTGTGTGAGAGGTTATCACCGAGATTGTGTTATGATAATGCTTTAATTGTGAGTAAGATATAAGTTTTTGATAATAAAGTGAACCTAACCAACACAAGAGGTGGGTGGTGTTATCCGCATGGAGGTGGGCGACACGTTTCGAACCGAGGGGTTCCGGAGAGATACTTGCCTCCCTAAGGACCTGGCCTTCATAGACCATCTACCTAGTGTAATATTTCGTATAGCCACACGCCGATGGGGCGGTTAGATCTCACACTCGTTGGCTTGCGATATCGTATGCCTAGGGTGGCCGGGTGATAGGCAAAAGGACTATCGAGCCGACTTGGATGCTAGGTGACCTTCCGAGGTCGGGTGGCGGATGTCGATGTGATCTTCCACGAAAAACTTTTGCGCATTGTTTATATCGTATACCGATTATTGAGTCGGGCGATGCCAGCACCCCTTCCGCCAGCCGGATGCTAGGTGATCTTCCCTATGGGGTGCCGAGAAACCTCCCCATTCCAACCCCAAGAAAACCTTTGGTGAAAATATACTAAAACCTAGAGGCGTCCTAAAGCCACGAGGTCCGCTGGGCCTTTTCAACCACCGATCATGGAAGGAGCCGGTCCATCGTGTGGGGAAATTTGTACAACCTCTGGCAGAGTTTATTCAAATCTATTCGAATAGCCACGTCCTTGGAATGGGCAACCGCTAGCTCTCGTATCATCTATGATTAGATTTTTATACTAATGTTTACTAACCGCTTAAAGCTTAGTTGTTGAAGATAATCTTATAAGCTAACCGAAAACTAGTGAGAGCAGTTTTTAGAGTCTCTACTACTAGGCCCAAACCCATAAAACCCTCTAACCCCTGTAGTTTGACTTGCCGAGCACGCTTTTTGTACTCACCCGTTGTTAATTTTCCAGAGTTAGGCTCGATGGTGACTTCGCTACACATGACTACATAAGGCAATACAGATTTTCCATTAGACGCTACGCCTTTGGAGTTGCCACTGGATATTATTGGACACTAGGTCAAGACACGCCTCAATTTGCTTGTGTGGGTGCCATAGGAGTTTTTCACTATGCGCCTGACTTTCTAAAGTAAATAATTAGCCACAACATGGCCTAAGTTTATCCGTGGCTTGTTGAACTCCTCTAAATTTTGACCCCGGTCCTAGATATAAGACCTATTTATCCTATCAATAAAAGCTTCTATGACTTTTGTTATAAATTTAGTTATGTATCTGTCTCATTAAAATGTATTAGCGCAAATCCCAAGTACTAATACATGAGGTTTTTCCCATTAAAATATGCTGAAACATAACTAACAGATGAACAAAAAAGTCAAAGCTTGACTTAGGATTTAAAACCCTAGGTCCAAGTGTAGATACTTATATGGTAAATCAAAGTAAAGTCAAAACGGCTTAACTTGAAACAGTGAGAGTAGCATTTTAATTGAAGTTGTATACTGTAGCCATGGAAGGTTCAATTAATCCAAATTGGGAGAGATTAGCATCATCAGTAGAGGAGGCAGGATTTAAAAATGGGAGACACCCATTCATCAGCGGCTGAACCGAACCTCCCATGCAACTAAAATGGAGTACAATGAAACCAGTGGGCTATGAAACGAAAACCAAAAAGAACATCCCGATCTTGCAATGCATTTGCACGTTGGCACCATGATTGTATGTAGGAAGGCAAGGTGGATACTACAAAAAGGTGGCACCTAAGATATCGAGGTACGAGGGCGCCCAAAAGAAGTCGCGAGCACACACCGCCTAAGAACCTTCCAAAGGCCGCACTACCCCCACTCCCAATCCTCGGGGCGCAATTCCTGCTTCCCTAAGAAGGATTTGATCAAGAGTGCCCTCAACAAGGTATTCACTATGGAGAGCACTTCACCCAACCTAGACACCTTGTGAAGAATTTCCTCCCAAACGACCTGCATGGAGGCACTAAAGCTACGATACAAGTGCCGATTTAGATGGGGCGGCCATGAAAAGTGCACAAGATTGCAAGGATCGAGACAGGTGAAGCTGAGTTGGAACAAAGGTAAAGGTGGAGCTAAATGACTCCAAAGAATAGCCTCGGGGGAAGAAATGGGCGTAAGAACACCACCTCCCAGGAAGAACGTCACCAAAAGACCTGATGGCCACAAATGCCACCTGGCAGGGCGCCAAAGGTTATGCTCCCCAACACCCTAGTGTTACATGTCATTAGCACATGCATTTCATGAGCATAATCAAACATCATTATGCATTTATGCAACATATCATTTATATGTCATTTGCATTTGCTGTCTCATTTTGCTTGTTATGCTTTTGCTTTATCATTTCATGTATGAAATGTTTGCATAATTAGTTGTTTAATGTTTATTTTATTCTTAGCTATGTTTATAAGATGTTTTAGAGCAAGGTTGATGTTGGTCATCATTCCTTGATTTTACTTTTTATAATGGTAGTTTGACTTGATTTGACCTAGTTTGACTTTTGAGTGCACTTTGTCTTGTTTTTGCAAAAAAGTCCTAGCTAGGGTTTATGCATGTGTGTGCATCCTTCATGGAAAGTGTAGGTAATTTAGTGTAGAACAAAAGGTGTTATAGGATCGCCCTCATGAAAGATAGTGGATCGTGCTCAAAAGTCTAAAATAGTTTGTTTGAATACAAATTAGGTTTGTTTGACCTTTTTAGAGTAACCTGCTTCGATCGATCGTAGTTTCCAAACTAGGGCCTAATTAGAAAAAGTTTATATAGGTGAAATGTTCAGAATTTTGTAAGGAATACTTTCATTCAATTGAATCCCTTGCTGAATCAGCACAGATCTCGAGGTACAGCAGGAAATGCATTCATTAGGGTTTGGTTTTCAGTCTTTATGACGTTGTTTCCTTCCCGTTTGAAAATCCGGCCGGCCACCCTGCCACCGCACCGCTACAGCGCGCACGCCGCGTGGCGTCGATCTCCTGCCATCCCCATCCACGTCTGTGCCTTGAAGGAGGAGCCAGAGCGTCCCGTACTTGCCGCACTCCATCTGCCTTTCCCCCCTTCCCCTCCTGCCGGACAGCCAGCAACCAGGCAGCCGCAGCGCCGCCGTGGGCGTCACCGGCACCGCCGCCGCTTCAGCTCGCCCACCACCGCGCCCCCAGCCCGCCTCCATTCGCCCGAGCCTCGCCATCCCTCTCCTCCACCTCATGGACCGCCGCCGAGCCATAAATCGCCAGAGAACGCGGCGCGCATCGCCGGATTCCTGACCACGGAAATCCCGAGCCATGGCACCGCCGACGCGCAACACCATGACCGCACAACCGTCCGATTCCACGCGTTCACGACCTCGCTGCCTCCACTGCCACCCACTCGTCGTCCAAAACCGAGCTCAGGAACGCCCACCTGGCGTATCCATCCCGCCGCACCCGCCGGAGAGCGCCGCCGCTGACTGCTCGCCGTGGCCAGCCCCGTCCCGTGCCTCCCGCCATCCCAGCGCGAGCCCGTGTCCCGCCTCGACGACCTACTGATGCTGAAACGCCCGTCTGTCGAGCCCGGCCAGACCACATCACCGGAACGCGGCTGTTCCGCCGTTGCCGCGCCAAGCCCGTCGGCATCCCCGCCGTCGAACACCACCCCTTCGCCGGGCCTAGCCACCAACCCGTGGGATCCGTCCGCCTCGACCCCAGGAAGCCCATGCTCACTTTGCCTGCGCCGCCTCGTCGCGGAAATGGCGAACGCCGACGACATGCAGCGCCGCCGTCCATCGCCACCGCCGCCAACGCCCACCAATAGATGCGCGGCCTCGATTTATAGATCTCGACGACCCGACAAGCCCCCGGCTCGCCGGAAAGCTCACCGACGGCGGAGATCCGGCCAGTCCAGCGCCGCCCAACGCTGAGTCACTGACATGCGCCCCCAGCTGTCAGCAGTATCCTTATAAATTATGTTTTTTTCAGAATTGCATGCATAGCTTGTAAATTCCATATCTTGCTCATTTTAAGTCCTTTTGAGCGAAACCAATTTTGTTGTGCTTCTTATGAGTAGATCTATGATAGAAAAATATGAGATGGTATTTTCTAGTAGATTTTATATTTATTTATATTTATGCTAGTAAATGCCATGAAAAATAGATAAATGTGTATCTTTTCTTTGGTGCATGATAAAATAGTGGTCCCTGTACAAATGTTCATATTTTGTGATGCACATCATGGGAAAAATATGTTTGACCCTAGGTTCGTGGTGGATGCGATGTGCATGATCTTGCCATGAGATTTTTATAGTAGAGCTCTTATATGACAAAGAGGGATGCTCGTAATTTTTGTAGAATTTCCTCGAGGTGTTTATATATTTACCATATTTATGTTGCATGGAAAAATAGCCTAGAAATGCATATGTTTATGTTAAGGTAATGTGTGTTGATAATTTTATTGTATGCCCCTAGCATGTTTAGGACCTCGTTGGTGTGATTGGCTTGTCGGGTATTGTGTTTATGGTAAACTATTGTAATTTAGCTTTTTATATTTAAGGCATGCATGTGTAGTGGATATTTAG